>MU380343.1:0-69147 GCA_022495085.1 Xylaria sp. FL1042
CTTTTAAAAGTTAAAAAATATTTTAAAAAAAAAACTAAAGCAAAAAAATAAACCGCTAGCAAAAAAAATAATTAAAAAAGTATAAACTAAAAAAAACTTTTTAAAAAAAATAAAAAAACTAGTAAAAGCGTATTAAAATAAAATATAATTATTTAATACTAGTTAAATAAAAGTTAAATAAAAATAACGCTTTTAAAAAATATTAAAGCTTATTAAAATATAAAGCAATAATAATAATTTAAATATAAATTAAAAAAATTAGCTTTAAAGCTTTTTTATATAAAAAAAAAGTATTAAATTTTTTAACTTTTTTTTATAAATATATAAAAAGCAAAAAAACGCTATAATATATAATATTTAAATATAAGCTTTTTAAAAAAAAAAATAGCTTTATTTAAAAAGCTAAAAAATAAAACGTTATTATATAATAAAAATTTATATATAACTATTAAAAAATTTATATTTGTAAAACTTATTATAAAGTAGCTAGTAAATATTAGTAAAATTATTATATATAATAAAGTAGCTTAAATAAAAAGCGCTAAAAAAAAAAAAAAAAAAAAAGTAAAAAATATATAGTAAAGTTAAAAAAACTTTGCTAAAAGTTTTCCGCGACTAAAAAAAAGCTTTTCTAGCTTTTTTTTAAAACTAAAAAATATAATAGCTTTTAAAAAAAAAATCTATTAATTTTATTTTTTTATTTTACTTTGCTTTTTTATAGCTAGCTAGTTAATAAAAACTAGTTTATATATAGCTAAAAAGTAACTAGGTTAAAAAAAACATAATATATAAAGTTTTTACCTAGCTTTTATATAGTTTTACTTATAAATAATTACTTATAAAAAGACCGCGCTACTTAAAAGTAATATAACAGGTTAATTAATAATAATAATAGCTTAAATTTTTAAATTATATATTTATAGCTATAAAATTAATAAAGTTATTAAAGTTTTTATATATAAATTTTATATAAAAATTTAAAATAGTCCACTTAAATAAATAGTCCACTTATATAAAAAATATATTAAATATAAATATAAATATAAATATAATTATAATTATAAATATAAATATAATTATAATTATAAATATAAATATAAGTATAATTATAAATATAAATATAACCTACGTTTTTTAATTATAATTAATTTTATATTAAATAAAACTTAGCGATAATATTATAATTTTTTTAATATTTTTTATAAATATATTTTTATATATATAATTTATGCTTATATATTAATTATTAAAAGAAAAAAATTTATTTATTATTAAACTTAAATTAATAGCTTATTTATAAGTAAATAAAATATATTTTTATTATATTAAATAAGTTTATAAAATTTTTATATTTTATAAAGTAAATAAAAGTAATTATAAAAAATAATTATAAGTTAACTTATAAAACACTTTTAGCTTTTTTTATATAATTATTTTTAAATGTTAATAATATATACTTAAATATTTTTATATATATATATAAGTTAAACCTTTTTTAAAGTATAGTTATTAATTATTTAACGCGTAGTAAATAAGTAGGTCGCTTGCGTATAACAAGTATTTAATTAAAAAAAGTTTGTTTAGCTTTTATATAACAAGTAGTTAAGTATAAGTCGTTGTTTAGTTTTACATATAATATATATAAATTGTTTACATATAACAGGTAGTCGAATATAGGTCGTTTAGCTAGCGTACAATGTATATAAATTGTTCGCGTACAACAGGTAGTTAAAAAAGGTCGTTTGGCTCTTGTACGACAGATAGTTAAGTATAGGTCGTCTAGCTAGCATATAACAGGTATACAGGTTGTTTACGTACAACAAGTAGTCGAAAAGGTGTTACAAGAGTAGGTGGCCCAGGAGAAGGCCTAGTGCGCAGTGCGCATGTATAGCTTATTAAACGCAAGTGTATCCGGGTTAAGAGAGACATAATTTAGTTTCCCATTCTCATTAGTGTATGCTGTTTGCATGCCTAGGCACAATAGGTACTGTACAACATCACTCTATTATGCGGATAATGCATGTTTGGTCAAGCCCGCGGCGGCTAGCTGTGGTGCGTACAGCGCATTGTTTCCACCTTATAATAATCAGATAGCCGTAGTATAATATAATATACTTTGATCACTCCATGTCCCAGACATTCCCCAGGCTCACCATCATTAGACAGACATATACCACTACCTAATCATGATGACTCGGCCTCTCGCTTTTCATTTTAGCTTAAACCGGCCTTGGATGAGCCTGCGATGCGCCCGGCTTGACACTTTCCTGCCTTGGCAAATGGCCTCTCGGGCTAAACAAAGAATTGACTTTCACGCACTGGAAGCAAAGTGGTGCAACAGGTGGCATAATCGCGGAATCGATACGCAAAACAACCGGCAGTCGCCTTCTAGTCTGCTCCCTGCCTTAACACCATTCTATCTCCCGCATCTACGTAGATTGTCCTCGATCCTCGAAATTCTCGAGTACCATCACGCTAAAACACGTAGCGGTAATCTGGAGATTACTGTGATCGACCGGGTCTTCCAGCTCGTACCGACTAAACTCTCTGACTTGCGACAATTCGTTCAAAGTCACGGTGCGGACGTTGTCCGGACTGCTCTCCTTTTCAGTGATCGGACCACCGGTGGCGTCAGCATCAGTGAAACAGACATCGAGCTGATCCAGAAGTGGTTTGAACTGGTCAAGAAAGCTGTCTTGATTGCTCATGGCTCCTATATATCCACACAAAAAAGCCCAGATTCACCCGTTGTTCCAGAGGCTCTATACGAAGCAAACCTTGAGTCTTGGGATGACTACATTGACGCAGAGCATCTAGAGTACGTACAAGTACCACCAGAAGAGCCTGATATGTCAGGTGAATCGACCGACACCGAAGAATATCGCCTTTGGCTTGTCGCACAAAAATCGATTCTCTCTTACATAACACCGATCACCAGCCGCAACAGCACCCGACGGATAAAATCACGACTAGTACAATTATCAAAAGCTATTATAGCATACGATAAGGCATCTCTAGTTTGCTGCAATATGCATTATTACGCCGCTCGCATTTTAGTATCTCTACTGGCTCCCTTAGCACCATCCTTTGCTGAGGAATGCTGGGTGCATCTACATTACGGCGACCAATCTAGCGATAGAGATGGGAGCGACTCGCCATGGGACTTTGACGAATGCTTGCGCGAGGAGATCGAGGAGATTATCAAAGAGACGGAGGAAAATTACAATAGGCGGCACCTTCCTAGACAGGGTCAGCCGAGCACCCTACAATCCATCTTCGACCAGCCCTTCCCCGTTGTCCGATTGCCCGTCTAAATACACACGGAAGACATGCAGGGATTTGACTACGATCGCTAGTATTCGGTGACTCTCTTTGATCCGCTTTATTTAATCCTGGATCGACCGGGTAGCTAGCTTGATTTCCAAACATAGACGGGACTTTTTAAGAGCCACCATACCACATAAACAAAGGGCGGAATAAAGGGGTCGCATCTTATTAAAGAACTATCTTACACCTGTGCCTATTCTTTAATGGCTAACGCTAAGTCCGTGACCGCTCACCGGGTTTAATTATAAGCCACTGAGCCTTCGACACCTTACACATGATGTCCAGCTCATGCCAACTCCATCTAACAACCTATTAATACAGCATTAAATACGGGGATTTCAAGTTCTCTATAATGGCACTAGCTAACCTGTTTGCTTCACTTACACCCCTTCAACAAGAGCTGATCCTTGATGGCCCTGCCCTTCCACCTCCTCCAGGCGTGAAACCCAAATTAGATTATCCACCAAATGCGAATTATATCGTGTATCCTACCATTATTTTTGCTCTTATCTTGTCTTCCACGTTTGTAATTTTACGTGTTCATGGCAGATTCTACTGCATGAAGACCGTGAAGGTCCAAGATGGTAATTTTCACATTTGCTATTATATCTTTAATACCACTAATATAAAACGATGCGCTGACAGCTTGCTGCTAAAAGTGCTGGGGATAGTAGCATTTGTGTGTTCTCCCCTACATTAGAATACACTGTCTCGGAGATTTCATACTAACGGTTTCTTTACAGCTTCTATTCATAGCTGAATTGGCAATCTTCTTTGAGCAGATCCAACAGCCCAATGCACGTGGCCTCTTCGTTCATCAGTGGAACCTCCGGATCCGAGATCTATGGCCATTTCTACTGGTACGCTTCTGTCTACTTCGATGTGAGTAGTGCTTATAAAAACAGAGGTCCCTTATTTTAATTCACCTCTACGCCGGTATAATGCTGCTTTTAAAAACAGCAATTTTGACCGAGTGGCTGCAAACCTTCTCGCCACCGGGAAACCACGGTCCCTTTTACTGGACATGCATAGTAACGATGACATTAAATGCGTTGTTCTGGACTATTGGGATTCTCGTTATTGATTTCCAATGCATCCCCTTTGCAGCCATCTATAACAAGACAGTACCTGGTCACTGTCTGCCTAATATGAGGATATTAGATGTGTTTGCAAACGCCTTCAACCTTGCAACGGACCTTATAATTTTAGCGCTTCCACAAGGGGTTATTTGGAACTTAAGAATGTCTTCTTTAAGACGACTTGGACTTTCTTTTGTGTTTGCTGTTGGCTTACTGTAAGTGTGTAATTCTTCCACGCGGCAATATCCATTTTCTAATCTATTCGCACCGAAATTTAGGGCTTGCATGTCGGCTGGGGCTCGGCTCGCCTTCACCGCATCTTACTTCAACTCGCATGACATTACATACTCATATAGTTCCGTTGCGCTGTGGACTGTCGCGGAAGTCACCTGTGGCTTCATAGTGTTCTCTGTCACCGGGATATCGAAAAGCCTCACTAGTTTTAAAAATACTAAATTATTCTCACAGCTCGCGTCACGGTACGCCTCGTCTTCGCATGTACCAAGCGGACATCAAGTTCATCAATCGTGGTGGAAGGTTACTAGATCAACTAGTTCAAAGGGCGATGATGAATCTTTGATCGGCATGCACCAATTTGCACCCTTGAACATATCTATTCGTGGAGAAGCAACCGCAACCACATCAGCCTCTTTTATCAGGCCTTAATCTGCGATTATTGCGAAACCCAATAAAAGAGGTGTAATAATAGGGCAAGTCTCGTTTGATCGTGTGGCGATCGGCTTTGAAGTAGGAATTAATAATCGCTATTAGCATCTCTTTAAATGGTGGGGATTAAGCTCGACTGAAAATTTATATCATGTGTTCTCTTACCTTAATACTTATATACTGTTTGCCCTGAATGAGGCATCGTCATTATAGGATGCGCAAGCTCTTTGGGACACATACTACGGGTTGCCCGATCGATTGGCTTGACGTCGTATCGACGTGAAGCTGATAGGGGACGCCTCGTTCTTGATCTGTAATTACAGCGATGACGGGATTCCTGACGTGCGTGATTTTGGATATTCATTTTTGAATGCTCTCACTGCGGGCGAACCCGATAGGGGAAAAACCATGTTTCCCCAATCTATTATATCCTATGATTTCCGCAACTTTGAAATATCTTGTCTGTTTCGAGCGTGGAGGCTGCTGGACTAGCAAGATAACGCCATCGCTGAGCCGCAACTCAATCCACATATACCGCTCCCTGACTCAAGAACTATACGCAGCGCTAGAAGGGCGGCACCTCAAGGCTCTGCGTCGGATATTCAGACCGAGTCCCGAGGCGGGGGAGAGATCAAAAAAAGAGATTATCTCGTCCGTCTCTAGATTCGACAAGTTCCACCCTTCATCACTACATATTACTCTAAGAAGATTTTCAAGATATTTAGGCGAGGGCTATTCGCATGGACCTAGTTGAATAGGAAGTACAACATCACAATCAGTTGAAGAAGTTTGCTTCTATCCATCACCAGCTCAATACCGAAGTCAAAAGAGTCGGCCGTCTAAAACTGCACATCCATAGAGCAGGAATTAGGTCATTGTAGCTTAGAGCATGGATGGGACCTAAGCGCTAGGCCAGTATATGTGACGAGACCTGAGCTGAATTCGGAGCGTCTGGCCAGTATTAAGGTCGACAGCGATGAAGATGGCGAGACATACCAGCCAACAAGGACATCCTCGGACGCATCCGGCGGCTCCACGGGAGAATTCATGTCCGACTGCACTGCATGTTGCTCCGGGTGCAGATACAGTAGTCGCTGTGCATAAGAAGCGGGTTTCCGTCACCAGATCAAGGTCATGGCTGCGACACGTCCAATCATATTGGATTTTTTTCGCAGTGATGCCTAGACGTGAATTATTTCTCCTTATGCGTCTTCAAGCCAGTCAGCTTGACGTGACGACACTATCTACATTGTACTAGTATTCATGTGCCTATCCCAATACCAGCATCCAGACGCCTGTTGTCACAACAGTTACACCCATCCCCGCAGATGGATATTGCCGTGACTCGCCGAGTGAGCTCCCACAGGAGCTCGCTAACGCACCTATAAGCACTATGGTGAGTGTCCTGGCTCTGCGCAAGTTAGCCAATGCTACGACTTGAGCCGTTTCGAAACACCACCCCCTATGCAGGAGACCGTGCGCTCGGCCACGTCAGCTAATGGCTAAGGGAAGCGCCATTAACAACATCAAGACTGTTGTCCGCAGTGGTAGATATGACAATTCTGGAGTGGCGAATTCTTTTCTCTCTCTTCTCTCCTCTCTCGCTAGGCTTCGGATTAGGTAGATACGTATTCGGCAGGGTTCTGATGTCGATGTGAGATGGTCGAACGATTGGCAGGAACACAACATAGAGAAAGTCAACTGAAACAGGCTGGGCTCTTGGAATAGCTATTTGCTCTATAAAGTACAGCTCATACACCACAGCTCATTAGGGTGAAATATAGGATTCTAAGTGGTCTGCCTAAAATACATAGCATTATCAACATTAACAACATGAGAGAATCAGAGGCGAATACGTGCTAAGCGTTCACCACCAATCGGTAGCCTGCCACTGAAGTGGGCTGCACAGTGCACGCTCCTCTTCGTGTTCTGTACCGTGCTGATCACTCAGTGCGAATAGTCTTACCCAGGCTAACCTAGGTACCTCCACGGCTTACTCTCACTCCGCCCAATTTCTGGGGGTAAGACTCTTGTCAAGACTCTTGGTAAGACTATCCAGGCACTTGCGGTGATCTTGGGTCGCATGTAGTCAACGGCTTGCCAAATTTGAGGGCTGTAATTAAATAATGCTCAATTCGAGTACACCTAGTGTTCACTTCCACTTACTTAAGGTTTATCCATTTCCAGTATACATCAGCCACGCAAACGCAGAATCGAGAAAGAAAAGTAAGTAGATGGCGAGACATCTGTTGCCAACAGAAGGCGGAAGAGTTTTGTCTTGGAGATCAGGGGTTCGGAGACCGACTAACGGGATGCACATCATCTCGCAGGGTCCTACTTCGGTACGTGTTGAAACGGGTTCCAGAAACGAGGCGGTCTATTTCCAGCCAAGCCGCCTGCTTTGCTCGATAGTGCAGTGAAGAAGACTTGTTATTTTCCTGCTTGGTAGGTATTTCACACTACCTACGCATAGCTTCAGGACGCCGCGCACGCAGAGATTAACTTGCCGTATTGCCAACTTAACCTGCTGACAAGTCGGTCTGCTGTCATTTTGTAGTAAATCTTACCGAGGCGCCATTATAAAGAACCCTGGGGTCTAAATCCGGGGAAGCAAGTCCCTTTGGTTTCGGTGGATGTATCATGCAATGCCGTTGGCCATTCATTCCTTTGGTCTTCCACTTCATGAGTCGATAGATAAGTGAGTAGATAATGTACACCACACTCACTTTGGTGTAGCGTAGGCGCTGTCTTGGTTAGGGCTTTCGGCCATTGCCACGGACCTCAATATCGTGTCTTAGGGACCCTTTGTTTGGGGACCTCTCTAGCTCCTTCTTACCCCTCTCCCCTAGCTTCATTGCGGGCTGTCGAGGGGGCGCTTGACTGAGATGTCGTTGAGCATGTCTTGGTTCTCATGTATTACGCAAGATAGCTTGCAGTCAAGAACGGCAGGCGACGAGGTTAATATCGCCTGGATATAGAGTTACTGAAGACGCAAATACCATCACAAGCATAATGTTCAGTCTTATGTGAATTGCGATAGCCACCTAATCTTTGAAGTGAATAAAAGCAAATGCCCATGGGCACGGTATCATATCCATATCCAGATCTTCTAACGCCAAAACCCGATTCTTATATAGTATACCGCCAGAGCGCCAGGTCCAATATCCCTAAACGCTGGCAGCGCTTTAGTTTAGCAGAGGTAGAAAAGCGAGTGATCATACAAAAACAAGACGCGGTTTTTGATTTGGAGTTTGTTGATAGCAGAGCGTGCTTGGGACATCACCCCCAGGTCCCATGCATTTTGCCTCGCCGGGCTCTTGACTTGACGCCGATATCACCGTTTCTTGTCAGAGTCCTCCACCTCCTCTCCACTCCATTCTCGCTCTTGCCGACCCTCCGCGCGCATTCCTGCCACTCCGACTTGGACAGTTTAAGCTTCTCGCAGATCAGTTCAACGAGGACACGGTCATCCTCGAGGCTCCATCGCTCGCCATCCTCTTCTTCTTCTACCCCTGTGCCCTCTTTCCTCGTCTCCTCTTCGGTAGGTTCGTGCAAATCGTGAAAATCCGAGCGTTCAAGGCCGCGGGGCAGGTCAGCTGGAGCGATGCGGGCCCGTTTCGGGGTAGTAGGCGTGGGTGTAGCCGGCCGCGTATGTACCAGTTCCTCGAGATCGGTATTACTAATGTCCAGGTCGCTATCGACATCATCGTCGCGACCCAGGTCATCGTCAAGAGCGCGACGTCGCTTGTTGACTCCGCGAGGAGGCGCCGGCGTCCGCTTGCGGATCTTCAAGCGCTCATCTCGGTTTCCGTTGGTGTTCTGCGGGCGTGGCCGCAGGCGCATCTTGATAGGAGGGAAGGGCGCATGGCCCATTGGTGGTGTCGGTAACGTGGAGAGCGAGCGCTCGAGTTCTTGCGCAGGCATTGGTGGCGGCGATCGCAGCATGGAGTGAAGGGCGCGGCACGAGTGGACAATGGTGCCGAAGGCGGTATGAGGAGTCGAAGGAGGGCTGGCGGGCGGCGAGGCGAAGAGCGAGGACTGCAGCCGAGTGACGGGCGGGTGTGGGTGCGACAGGTCGCATGATGAGAGCGCCGAGGGCATCAACATGGTAGCGACGGATATGTGCTTTGCTTGTGTTGCGACGAGAACGCGCAGCGAGGCTAGCTGTCTCTTCGTCTTCTCTGATCTTGTCTTGTCTTGTCTTGTCTTGTCTTGCGCGCGCCGTGCGCTGTGTGCTGTGCCGAGAGTGAATATCAGAGATGATAATGTGGCCACCCCGGACAACCCGGTCACTCCTGATGCGACCGAGGGAGGGTTCACGCGGGGGCGCAAGCTATTCCAGACGTTGTTGTCGCCGTTTCTGGTGTAGGCCTTGCAAATGGAAACTCGGTCGCAATGGGTTGCGCCGAGCAAATCCAGCTGTGATGACTTGTTTGTGAGGCGGAGGGGAAGGCTGGCCGATTCTGCAGTGCGAAAAGAACGGATGGAAAGCGATTGTTCTTGTGAGCGACGAGGATCGTGGGATGGGCAAGGTGAGGTGAGTGGGAATGTTGAGAAGAGTTGCGACCGGGGAAACCGATGGACAGCCAGAAATAATGTACCTATAAGACGGGAGGGAACACCGCCCTAGGTACCTACCTACCGCCTACCTACCCGTAGGCCCCCGAGGTAGCCACTAGCCGTAGGTACCATGTGCACTAAAGTGCGCGCAGGTGGGGCCAGGGTGTCGTCCAGGGTATGACCGGGAACTCCCTGTCTCGCAGGCGGGGGCCACATGATCCTCACGGCGGTACGTACCCCTATTTGCACTTGATCTTTTCGGTCAGAAAAGTGGGATATGTAGGTGTACAGCCAATCAGCAATCCGTCGCGAACCTCAGACCGCTTCAATAGTTATACTAGTAGTGTAGTACAGTACTTACTTAGTAGTGTACTATATGCACTAGTATAGGTAGACAATCTACACTACACTAGTGTACATCGACACTACCTAGTAGGTAGATCTATCCACTGCCTAGGTAGGTATTACATAGGTATACCTATACTCTTACACATAATTCTCTCAAGGATGCGAGGCCAAGTACGCCAGTAGTAAAGGTAAGGTGTTGTGACCATGTACTGTAGATAGTTCCATATCTACTACCAGTGGTGTACATATGTAATATGATCTACAATACAAGAGAGCGTTAGTATCAAGTAAAAGGTGTCGCGCGCACCAGGCCTTAAAGTAGAACATACTTAGTATCAGTATGTTGCTGAAATATGTTTCAACTTGACTGAAGATTTTGGGAACTCTCACTTCGTTATTTCTTAGACCGGCTCGTAAGCACAAGTAGTGCCCACCACTTGTACATACAGTAAGGCACTACATATACTATGTAAGTATAGAGAGAGACACCTGCAACCACTTAACCACTTTGCCCTGATCGACCCATCCAGTGCCGAACGATAACACAGGATGGACCGACTACTGTAGCCTAGCTCAGCCTCTCCATTCCAATACCACCTCTTTCTCTTACTCAGTTATCCCTTGCCCAGGTTCTACCCAAGGCCGGCAAAGCGCTGCTTCGAGCACAAAAACGCCCTTTTGCTTGGCGGGCTTTGCCGCGTTTAACGCTGCTTTCCCTAATGTACCATCACCTTTAGACAGAAAGGGCAGAACGGCAGAATCCAGAAACCCAAAAACACTTAAGAACAGCGAACAGTGCTGTGAAACCTCTGGAGCCTCCCGCCTCTTTAGATTATCCGCAATAATCACCTATGTACTTAGGTATTAGCTGGGGTAAAGAAGAAAGGAGCGCAGGATCAGCAGGGTCGGCTTCACTGCCGTCCTCCAGCAGCGCCTATTAATAAGCCTCGTCATCTTATACCAGTCGCTCGTTGTCCGGCTCGTTCTCACGACGTCAGCGCCATGGGTTGTTTTCCCGATGGCCCTCGATCTAACTAATGGCCGGGTAACCAATTTCCTCTCAACTATACCGCTTTCGTCATCCCTCCCTCCCGACATGGCATCATAAGACAGTCTTGTTGGGGAGGTCATCTATCGATTCACATTGCTCTACCTGTATTTCACCATCATCATCATTATCACCACGATCATCGTATCAGGGGTTCTTTGATGAAGATTCACATCGATGCTTGCTTTTCCTTTAAACGTGGACTAGCTCTTCTACTCTAGTTTAGCTGAGATAAGTCTGGGAGACATCTCCCTTTTTACCGTTTTGATATCCCTTAACATTTGCAAGTCTTTGACTAAATTACCTGTGCAAACAAGGAGCTCTCATCCGCTCTGATCTTATGCAGCCCCCTCAAGGCTACTGTGCATGGTGCGCGCGCAGGCCACAGGTCTTGTGTCCATAATATATCTCTGCATGACATGGCAAAAGACAGGAGGCGTATAATTACCAGTTTGTCATACTTTTTCCACTTCCATTATCATTCAATGGAGTGATTAATACACTGGTGGTACTTGCACAAAAGCCATCATCACCACCACCAGCGGTTGTAACGGCTGGCTGGGCGAACCAGAGGGGGGATGGACGCCGAGAGGACTACAGGAATATGTCAGGCGGAGAGTCTAATTACAGGTGGAGGTCGCTCAATGACGCGTCGGCGGCGCGACAACTTCGCGTCTCGTTAACGCGTAAAAATTTAACTGATTCTCCACTGCGCTGACCAATCGTCTTACACGAACGTCGTCGCTTTTAGCATCGTATATTACAGCGTTGCAGCACTGTAGCACTGCAGCAACAGCAGCAACAGCACTACGCATAGAGCCTGTGCAGGCTCTCCGTTTCAGCCAATTGCCAATGTGGTCCCAAGCACATCAGCCACGTCTGTAAGCCACCCTCTACCAGGTCATCCCAAGATACATCTTGTATAGCCTGCTTTCTTTCCCTTACTCAAGATTCTCGGTCATAGATCATGCCACACTCATGCGGCCTCAGCAGGTATGCCTCTACCATCTACAACGACGCACGTAGGAGCTGCTTCGTTCACCACACACATCACCATATCCGAAGACAGGCAAACATATCAAATAGTTCTCTGGTCAATGGCCGCGTGAGCCGCACGTTTAGTTCTCAGCAGAACATCAGATAGTGGACCTTAGATTTCTCGTTGATGGCCCAGGCCGCATGTGGTCGTCCGAGCTGTGTGCCTGTGTGATCGACCGAGTTCCCGTCTACCTGGGAAGCCTGCAAGTGGGAAACCCCAACGGCGCAGATGCGTTCATTCGACCGAAATCAGGATTGGAGATTAATGCACCTAGAAACGCTCGTCCATCGTGCCACTTTCTGCAGGAGCACTCCAGGATAACTGCAAGTCCAGGACAAAAACCCATAGAATGCCTTCTATTACGACCTCCAGGCATATTCCCTGGCTATGTACGTGGCCGGTGTGAGTTTAGTGGTGTATATATAACTTAAAATACTACTACAAAGCGGTACAGTGTGTACAAGACCATGGACGCTAGGAGCCGCCAGCCACTTTTATGCACTGTAAAGCTCACTATATGTAGTTGGCGGTCCAATCAGACTTCGCTTATCCCTTTCAGCCTGCCTATTCTGGAAGTAACCTGGAGAACCTCGGACGACACAGCATTAAAACAAATAGGACGTGTTACTAGATGACTGGTCCGGTTGTGAACCCCTCTACAGGAGTCAATCTTGCTGCATTGAAGTGGGCAGTATTGTGAGCCCAACCATAACAGATTATCATAGAGCCGCGAAACACTAAACTCTCCAATCTCGATTCCATCCAGCCATCTCGGTGGTCTTCTAGTACTAGTTATCCTTCACCTGAGCCAAAAGCTAAGCCCTCCTCTTTATTAGCTGTGAGGCCCTTGCTTCTCCATGCGCATTTTTATGTACTAGAAGAGATATACTATGTCTTGTGAGTACTTACTTAACAATGTTGTCGACAACTTCGCATGCCCACACAAAGTTAGACAAAGAACTGCACACGATGCTAGTCAGTGCGAAAGCCCTTTAGGGTAGAGGAGCTTACTATATAATTTATCTATTATTAAAACATCGAGTGAAGAGATTAGAATCTTGATACCGGGAATAATGGCGTCAGCAGCCTAGATCTTCCAACCTCCTGTGCACAGACTGCAACCTGGGTCGCTATTCCCAAGTTAAAATGGGGTAATCACGGTATCAGGACACTGCTTTTTGCAATACAAAGAAATCCTTTGCGTTGTTAAGATACTTTTAATTATTATTAAATTAAATCGAGCTAATATCTACTAGACAGCTTATTATATAAGTGCAACTACTTTATCTACCAGTTCTGTGGTTAGGGAGCAACTTAATGAGCTCTGCACGTGCGAAGTGCCCGAAGATCCGCTACCTGCCTGGGAAACGAGTTATGAATTTTCGCATACAGGTTCGCGTCTGTCTTTAGAACGGAATACGAAACCCTGTCTAGATGGAGTAAGATGTCACGCAGCTCACCCCTTAAGACCTGACATTTTTATGCATGTCCTCGAAGTCAATGAAGCATTGCGTGTGACTTGAGGAGAGTCACCCTTCTCTCGATGTTCGGCAATCTCAAGACATGAGAAAAATTGCGTAGGCAGCGAACCTTTCTGCATTGTCCATGATTTTGCTTACCTGCAGCGCGTTTGGGCACAAAGTCTCGCATCAAATCATATAGTCGGTTGTGTCGCAGAGCGATCTATATCCACACTTGTTGTAAGTATGACACATTGTCAGTATCAAGTGTATATAGTGTTTTATACAAGTATATAAGGTAAGAATTTATTAATCTCACAAGAAAATTTCACAGGAGAGATAAGACGCGAACCTTTTATAAACATCAAGTATAATTTTAATGTAAATAACACATTGTCTAGCCTTGGTCCTCCTAGGCGCTTAAATGCATAACAAATAAGTGAAATAACCTTTATAACTAACGTAAAAAAGACTTTGTTAAAGAGTAGTACATAACAGCAATAAGAGAAATCTAGCGAATAAAAACCGGTGGCTGTTAATAATATAGCACTAGAATCGTTGAAATAGCATGTAGATTTAGATCAGAAATTTATAAGAAGTAAAACATAAGGTCTAAGCATTGATTTCTACCTGCCACAAAGATAGGCTTATTATAACAACCAACGGAGACTTATTAATAAAATCGAAAAGGATGTGCCCAATTGGTCTAAAACTGCCTAACTAAAAAAAGGAGTGCTTAAAATTTTCGAGCAGAGCTAATTTAATTTAAACCTACATCCCTTAAACTATAAACAAATATATCTCTTTAAAACACTTCGGACTATAGTTAATGACCTAAGACTTTTATTTGCGTACTGCAGCTCGAATTCCACTTTATATAATTGTTAATATCATGGAATAACAGACTAGCGGTGTATGATTCTCATATAAAGTGGTACAAAGAACAATCCTAGGCTTTTTAAAATGCTAAGTTTACTTACATTTATATTCCTCATGGCTATGAACATGAAATCACTCTGGGATAGTTAGCAATTTAATACGCTTTATTACCACATAGCCTCGCAGGATCTCCGGAATAACGGCCCTAATTAGAATCGCTGCTTCGAATATGAGGAATATGTGCGTTTATTTAGTATCTCTACACCCCCTATCAAGACAGGATTACTTGTCTAAAACTTCATTGACAACAGAGTCATAGTCTAGCTCCAAGGCGTCACTGGTGGGGCTTCAGCGATCGCCGTCATGCTATTCTAAACCTCAAGACGATTGGCCCGTTGACTTTAAGAGACTCCAAGATATGCGCAATAGAGCTTTTGCTTCTGGCGACTTCGCAGTTGCTGACACATCTGCTGACAATACCATCGATCCTCGAATCTCTTGCCCACAAATGAAGAAATCTTCTCCGTCTTCATCTTCGCCTGGCGACACATCTTTCAAGAGTGTCGAGGCAGCGTACGTCGAAGATAAAACTAACTATACCACACCAACACCAGGTTGTCCAAGTACTACGTTATACACAACAATGCTCTATGACTAGAACCCTGCACCCGCTCATATTAATCGCCAATCATTTAATATTCAAAGAAAAATAAAGCGATGAAAGAACTAAAAGAAATAAAACAGCACCTTTAAGCCAACACAAGAGCAGAGGCAGTGAGAAAAATGTAAAGCACAGACACATGTAATGCACACTAGATAGGAGTTTACTATTGGTTGCATTATATATTTAAGTCATTGTCGATAGCCCTTAGATTTGCAGTCAGTGTCAAAATAAGCGGAGACGTGTATACTTACTTAGCAGAATTTATAGTATATTTCAGGATAATTAAAGGGGAAGACTCGCAAGCCTTTTATTTTATACACTTACGGACGCCCTTGGGAACATCGCGAAAAAGTACTTAATAGTCTGCATCAAATTACCTTGTCTGTCGTAGAAATATTAGACTGTTACAACCACGCCAGAATAAGGCTGGTATCGGGTAACACGAGCCTTTATTCTCTAGTACACAGATTCTCAAGGAAACAGTTTAGCCAGGAATTAACCTAGCGCGTAGTGCACCTAAAGACCTAAGCATTTCATACTCAGGACAATGATTCTAATTGATTACTAGAGCTGTCTGCGCTCTTGCGACCACGCGACAGGGACGGCCAGTTCAATATAAATGGATCACTGCTGGATATTATAACTCGATTTCCTTAGTATTCAAATACTGGGACACTCTCGGCGAGAATGAACCAACACGAGGACCTCTACTAACTCATTGTGGCGTAATGTCGAAACCCTGGCACGAAAGCGTTTGCTGACTCATCGTGGCAGTGTGGCGGTGGTAGGTCGTTTTGCCAACGGCAGGCGGCCTGACCACAATCTACTTACAAGTAGTCACTATTTACTAATGTCCCCCTGTCGTTGACGTTATTATCGTGACTTAATGTAGATATTGCGGCAAGGACTACGCTCTCCGCAACGAAGCAATACGCGCCTAAATGCTATGCGCCAATCTCGAGAGGCTCTAACCTAGGAGGGCATTTTCGCTAAGGCCATCTAGTATATTCTCTTTTTCTACATACAACATATACTTAATCTATCCGTGTCTCTTCTAGAGGTTCCAAATTTGTTATATTCGAAACGCCTTCCGCTTCTTAAGGCTCTCAGCCGCCGCCCTGAGATGTCGCAAACACGCCGTAGGCCTCCAGCTTTCCTCCTTCCGCCGAATCCTCCGTCGAATGTTGGACGCGGGACGACCTATCAGCTGAAGACATCTTGCGCCTACTCGCCCACCTAGTCAAGACCGCTACTTAACATGCCGACCCTGTCTGGCCCGCCGATGCCCTTCTCGCCGCTAAACCACGTCGGCTTACTCAAATAGACGATGGCTTGATTGAATAGGGCTAAAATAGTTCAAGTGCTGGTCAATCTCCCCGTTGGTTTCGTTATAATTTCGAATTCTGTCGATGAACCAGCGCACCTGATGAATACTGGCTCTAAGATTGCCGTTCAGGCATCCGGCATGATCTCCGACTTCTTTGAAGACCAGAGAGCTGAGTGTCGAGCAACCAATGCCGTACTTTGTTTTCATATGCATATAATAACTCCGCCCTGTAGAACCTTACAGTGGAAGGAGTTATAATCGGGGATTAAATCACAGTATCTTCAACTATCTTCGCTTTTATTCAATTAATGTGTGGAATTTGGCAGCCTATTCAAAATCCTTAGCTATTAGCTACTTTTGTTAAAGGGTGTTCGTAATCTCATTTGCAAGTTGCGTGCAGAAACAGGTGCTATATCGTCACTCTTGAACGTTTGTAGTGGCTACTCAGGCGACCATGCCATCCAGCTAGCTTCGATACTCTCTTGCATCTCTTATACAGTACCAACCTCTTGCCAGGAACGACTGTATATGCGTAATTTGTCAACGTTGGGAACAAAGTGGGCTATCAGCTATTCACGTCGGCTAATGATACCGGGTAAGCTGGAACTAGGCTCTTATAGTCTATTACGTCGAGTCGATAGTTTAGTTGCTTGAGTAGCAGTGCCTCGTGTGGCATCTAGTCACTCACCAAGTACCACTTGTAGTTCTTGTTGAAATAGATATTGCAGCCTTCTCTGATAGCGTCGAGGTATGCCTTGTCGACATTGACGATATTGTCGGTGTTGCAGCTGTTGTAGTCACATACAGCCCCTAGCCAGTCGCGTACAAAACCGTGGTTCTAGACCATAGTAATGCGATAAGTCGCACCGCTAAAGGATGCTGACTTTTGCAAGCAGCCTTACCCAAAACTTTACGTACGACCTTTGTTAGGATCGATCCCGGCTCATGTTAGAGAGGGCTAGCGCCTGTTTTGGCCTTTCGACCCTCGAGAAGTCTGGTCACGACACAACTTATTATCCTACTAATCCTGGGAGTGTATGAGATGACTCACCAACACGAACGGCTCTGATTGGTTTCCTCTCTTAAACAATCCGCAATGACCGTTCCAACAGCATCTTTGGTAAGAGTCAATAGCCTGTCGTACTATGTGCCTTTAGCCAAGGTGCTGACGCCGACCAGACCTTTACGTGTGCTATTTGGAAGTAATGCATTATCACTTGGTCCTACTTTGTGTGAGTCGCACAAAAGTATAAAGGCGACCGAAGTGGGCTTGCCGAACAATGGTAGAATTATCTGCCAGTTATGGTCTAAAATCAAGTCTTCCATGCTTAATACCCTTATCCCTTCAAGTGTTACTATGCCCACTATGATACCAACGTGTCATAGGATTCCATAGGATTATCCACATCTTTAGATTCTACCTCGCTCTCTAAGCTTTCTCGACCAGAGCAACACCTCGGATTCTATTGCCATCGGATAAGAGGACGTGACCCAACCTGTATCTTGTTCGAATTGTGTGAGTTTTTAAAGGAACAGGAGTGTCAGTGAATATAACAAGGGCGGATTAGTAAAGGTCTCTATGAAAATCATTATTAATAATATAAAACACTTTATAGGGACGACCTGTTCTTTACATAGCTGCAATGATGTCTCCTTTCCTCTCATAAGGCACCGCCATCTTGTAACGGCTTATATCGGTCTCAAAATGAGTTTCTTCTCAGGTCTGCACTTGGAAATCGAAAGCATGTCTGTGCATGTTAAAGGCGTCATCTTAGAGACTCTGATATTATATGTAAACGTTGCCTAAAGCCCTTATACTATATGTTAATCTATTCTCGAGTCAGCATGTAAGTCCCTTTTGCCATGTGAACAGTAGCTAGTCTTGGTCTTTAATTATACTAACACTCGTCGCGCCTGGTACTCCTTGTTATTTCTGTTCAAAATATCTTGGGCTTCCTTGATCGCCGACTCTAGTAACGCAGCAGTCTCGCCTAAAAGACCACTCTTCCACATGGCCCAACTCTTGTTAACCTGCGCAAGGAGAAGACCTGATCTGTCGTCAGTTTGAAAATTTCAAGGATGAGCATGTTTTCTCATGCTAGCTGAATGCCTCAGCGTATCTCCCAAGTCACTGAGTTGCCAGGTCCACATGTTTATATGCCAGTCCTGCAGCGTGCTCCTCAGCTTGTTGCGCTTTGATTGCTTCCTCGTAGAGCTCTATCTCCCCTTAGAATACTGCGTAGACTTTAGGGCGTTTCTATAAATGGTTCCAGTCATGCCTTAAAGTTGACCTAGATATATCATGTTCCTAGTTTTATCTTGGTTATAAAAGGAAGGGGACTAGTGCACTCTCTAGTCATAGGCACTGGAGGGGTGTAATTAAAAGCTTTATTGGTTTAAGTTTTAAATATAACACATAGGGAAAGCTAAAGGTATTTATATGTGAGCAGGCGGAACCGTGTTTACCTGCCAACAGATTATCTTAAGCGACTTTAGCGTGACAAAAGTCGTTCCATATAATCTTCTATGGTGTAGATACCTATATATCAATTAATACAAAACTCCCCCTGTATAGTAATTATTCTAAAGAATGATAATAGATTAATGTCACGACTAGAGTTGGCGGGCTAAGATACGTAGCTATAAGAAAAGGAAACCCACTTACCAAAAGGATTGCTGCATTAAAGTATCAATCTCGGTGCCTAAATTTGCTACGACTTCGTACTTTAATAGGAGTGTAGGTATAGTTAATCCTTGTTCGCATACCTTGGCAAACCCTTCTTCACTCTCAGCCGACTCTGGTGATGAAAAAGCCTCATGCAATATCTTAACAGTTGTTTTAAAAAGATCGATCTGTTGATCCTACATTGAGCGAGCTATGACCGAGTCCTATACAACGTGGTGAATCTTTATCATGCTATTTAATCGATCTAAGGTGACAAGGATATGCTTTCGTAATAACCTCACGCTTTGCTGGAGGGGGGAACTTTTAGTCGAATATTGAAGATCACCAGTAAGCTTTAAAGACAGCCCTGCGGGTTCTAAGACCTTTCTCGGAGAGCCTTGAGCCTAAAGTTAGCTAGATCCTACTAAAGAATAATTTAGTTTAATTACTTGTCGTCAAAGTCGAGAAATGCCAATAGACTCGGTGTTTTAAGTACAGTCATTGTCTGTTTCTATAAAAAGCGGCAAGTAGCAAAACCACTAGGAGCATATATTAAAGAGAGTTATAAGTAAGGCCGATAAAAGCATTTGTGACCAACACAGTAACTTCCTACGGTAACTTAGAATCATTGTAGCTTTTCACAATTTATTGGTTTCGTTAATAGACCTATTGCTAATAGCAAGTAGCATAGGCTCCGTTTGGTGTTTATCTTGTTTTATATTTCCCAGCCGATTAACCTAGCGATATAAAAACGACACATGTATTAGCCTAGAAACCTTAGTGCTTTTGTCGAGTCTCGATTTATCGACACGGGCTAAACTAGCCACTTTGCTCCATCCACCCTACTCAGCTCGAGGCGTATTGAATATCTCACAGCTACGCGATTGTTAATGGAACTGCGATAGCTAAGAGGCCGGTAGCGTTCACCGCGCCGACAACACAACAGTAGGCTTAGCCGCAAGGGTGATCGGGATCATTGACGTACCACTGCTATTATTATCTAGGGCACTGTGCTGGGACCTAGATCGTCGGCGCTGATGTGATCGTCGCGGTCCCGTTAGATGGGCTACTCCCTCCAGTTGGGGTGCCCGTCTCTTGGCAGAGCGGAGCCGTTTGCGAGACAATCGAGTTAATATAGCGGCTTGCAGTAATGACGGCGGATCCGGTAGCGAAGCATGGGATGAGGGCATCATAGCTTGAGATTTCCACAGAGGCGAAGCTAAGGAGAGACTGGCCCCATTCTTCAAAGCCGCTCAATTCCGAAGCAGGTAGTTCGGCGGCGGCTTTGCATAGGCTGCTCGCGTAGCCAGCAGGATCCTTCAGAATACTAACGGGGTCTGGGAGAATCGTCGCAATGTACGAGGCGGGCTGAGGAGCAGCTGCCTCAAGAGCGGCCCAAGAGCTGGAGCAGCATGGATCGGAGAAGTTTTGGGCTAGTGACCCGGCAGCAAAAAAGCTCAAGAAAAGGAAGAAATTGGTGCTATGCATTATCTCAGCTTTTGATAGTTGACTTATCATAAAGGATTAAAAGTCGGATATTTAATAAATAGCTTGTGGTTTAAGAATTATAAGTTCAATCTACACTGAGAAGAAGGAACCGCCCTCGCCCTATATATAGAGGACTCGTCGCGAAGCTTCCATACCTACTTCGTATGTGTATGATAGTCTACGCGTTTCAGTCCCTAGTAAAGCTATGTTTCTAGGGGCATGGAAAAGTGAACGTTCAAGTCCAGGGCTACTATCATGAGTCCTCCTTCCCTCTGGTTGGGCAAATCGTCATGCGTGATGCAGCATCTTGGCTGGCCCACTATAAGCTCTGGTGCGGCAAACTGGTGGACTCTAATCTCCGGCGTCCGCATACACATACTACACTACACTACACTAAATAGAGGCTCAACAAGTATCCTAGTATAAGCGAATAGTTCATTCGGGGTCTTTAGACCAAAGCGTACAAACCCCCGACTAAGGTCCCTAAAGTCGTTGCTAGTTCGGGTATTGCCGCCCGGGGCTCACGCTAAGCTTAAACTTGGGGTTCCCGATATTACATAGCTAACCGATCGTCTACTATACCTGTTCTCGCTTTTTATAGCTAGTACTACTGTCTAGTAAGGTATAACCTAGAGAAGTATTAAGGGTTCCGACAGGCATAGACACGGCGACACTCCACCTAGTTGCTGGGGGTTTTAGTGCAAGTATAGTATCTCAAAGTGAGATACCTTTTGCGGGGCGGGTCAGTAGTTAGCCTGCCAAGAATACATGGCAAGGTTCTTTTTACCCAACACCAACTATGTAGACACTGCTCTTCTTACTGTTATATCATCGGGTTTAATAATCGTTTTGTCTACTTATGTCATACTATAAAAGACCCGCCCTGCGGGCCTTAGGAGAGAGAAGAAAACCACTCAGCTACACCAAGGTTAACATATAAGAGTGTAATAAAAATGGAGATACCCTACCTCGCTACACGCAAGAGAGGGTTAATTATGCCCCTTTAAAGTTATTACTTACCTAGACTACACACCTTCTACCCCTTGTTAGGAAACAGTCAGCCAGCTTATTAATTTGTCAGCTAGTACGTGAACTACTTACTTAGCTTTGTTAAAGCACAACCCCTTGTGACGACATTAATAGTTTAATACGTTGCTTTAATACACACATCCTAGTTTATATCGTCGTGTTTAAACACTGTTCCGGCGCTACTATTATATCACTCCTAGCTAACCAATACTTAACACTTTACTTTTATGTTATTTTTTTAAAAGGTTTATATAGCTCCGACTAATATTTATACAGGGTTGCCACAGGGCTATAACCCACATGACCTACTAGTATAAGCCAAGATTCTGCTAAGTAAGGTTAACTACAATTGGGAGTCCTGTACCCTTTTAGGGCTATGGCTTAACTAGGTGGCTTATTGGTTATTTATGACATAGCCTGACTCCCAGGAGGCCATGAGAGTCTTCTAGGTAGGTATATAGGACCTCACTATTACTAGTCTCTTCCTATTGATAGTGTAGCAGAGACCTTTAGAGTCGTATAGGATTACTACTATCCGAGATGGAATTTCCCGCCCCTTATATAAACCTTTACCTAGGTGCAATGGACGTTGATTAACGTTGACTGCTAATTTTACTTTGACCCTTTATTCCGTCGATAGGTTTAGATGTCACTTGTCTATACGAAGTATTGACTCGTTAGTAATAGATGGATCTCGAAGCAAGTTTTCATGAAATGTGAGAGGCTTACGTTATACAGCGGTGACTTAGAGTCTTTCACCCCCATCACGTGTGACCTCGCCTGGATCAATTTTGGTAAGAATCATATCAACGAGCGGTGCGCGCGCGAGCGGTAGCTGGTACTCTACGTTGTGGGGTCCAACCCCAGCGTGCCATCTCCTTTATCTACACATTCACATGTCTACGCGTAGAAAGGTTGCTTGAACGCTGTACTGGGGGGAGCATAAGCCTCTATTCGACGCCCGTTGTGCGCCATACGTACGCGATACGCGGTACGCCACGAAGGTGTGCGGCCGGCCGCTTGGTGGGTGAACGGATTCGCAGACACAAAGGGACAACACAAGGAACAAGGGACGAATATCACGCATGCGATGACTTTAAATCAACTAAATTGAATTTAAAGTCTCCCAATAATTTTAGTGAATGATCTATAGGCTCTAGGAAGTGTAGACTTAGCCTATCTCCTGGGGGCGGTTTTATCACCCCTGTTGGCCGTGATGTCTATAAAGCTCACTTTAATAATATTAGTCATTTAAGGCTTAACCTTATAAAAAACATCACATTTAATATTAACCCCCAGGTTACACCTTAAGCATAGTAAATTAAAATGCTTAACTTCGCCATAGAGTTTTTAAGTCAGCATATATAAAGATAAAACACAAGTGGTATTATAAGATTTAGCTAGAGATAACACGCATCTAACGTTTATCAAGACAGCATTTTTATATTAGCCGCATTATATAGAAATACATGTAGTTATTATATATATTAAAATAAAACAAGAGGGAAACCATGGCGGGGCTCCCAGATCAGGGTAATTCCATCTACTAACAACTCAAGTCCAATGAGACCCGTTTGATCCGAGTCTCTCGTAGCAGCGGCAGTTCTGCCACCCTCTCGATCACCTGGAAGGTTATTGACGTCTACTGCGGAGGGACACCATACACAACCGTCTCTTATACATGGGGTACAAAAGGAAATGAGATACCCGTATCACTCAAGGAAGGGCAACTCAGGATCCCTCGTGATGCTTAGGGAGCGCTTGAGTTGCTATGCGATCATAAACCAGCCCGTCAGACAGAGTGGTTATGGATAGACTGCATATGCATAAACCAAAGCGACGACGAGGAAAAGGGGGAGCAAATCAGAATGCTAAAAGACATCTTTGAGTTGTCCACTTTCTCTATCGTCTGGCTTGGGCCAAGGAGAGAGAGCGACAGCCTTGAGTCTCGAAACAGGCAGGCCTCAATCAATTCTGATCACGGCATGGACTTCCTTCTAGACCTCGCGCAGCAGCGCCGCACTTTAGAAGATGTTTACAATCGGTACAACGGTGGTAGACGTGGAACCCCAACAAAGCTTGAGAACGATAGTAGATGGAAAGATTTGGAGCTTTTGCTTCGACTGCCGTGGTGGCGCCGAGTTTGGACATTTCAAGAGTTCATCTTGCCGAAAAATGTTGTATTGTGGTGTGGCCGAAAGCACATCTCACGGGAAGCCTTGTGCCGGCATGCGACATACGCCATATGGTTATGCAAGCCCAACCATTTACTTGACCATGAATCCTGGCAGCCACTATGGGAGCGACGCCGAGTCCTCCAGCATGTCACTAGGAAGCCAAGCGGAGTAACTAGCAGCCTCCTAGCCCTGATGTCTTATAACGGTAGCAACGGTGTCACGGACCCTGTGGACCGTATCTACGGCGTTCTAGGGGCCGTTACAGACGACAAAGACTTAAAGCTTGTTCGCAAACTTGATTACTGCGTTGGTATTAGATCTACGTTTACTTCACTAGTTAAGGGGTGGATCAAGACTCATGAAAATCTGGACATTATATGCTATGCTTCTATGTTCACCGGAGGTGCTAAAACATATGAACAGAGGAAACTGCCATCTTGGGTTCCCGACTGGAGCGTCCCGACAAGACCTTTTGTTGTGCCTCTTATAGTCAGCCAAGGCGATAATTTCGGCCCTGTTTGGAGCTTGACCAGTGCTCGGCGACGCCCAAATTCATGGCTTCTGGAAATAACTGACCTTGTTATAGATTCTTCAATGACGGGCTACGGCTGAGCTGCACAGGCTTCCTAGTGGATCATGTTGACGGGCTTGCAGCGTTGGGTGGTCCGAGTTATCCTATGGTGCAGTCTAGGTCGTGGTTGGATCAATGCACCAACGAATCTGACACGGATAGACCAACTAATTCTGCCTCAAATATACTCGATATGGTGGTTCGATGTCTGTCCTTGGATCGGGGTGATCGTTATTTGAGCAAGCCTGCACCGGTAGATGATTATAGGGAAGAGTTCCTGCATTTCGCACACGGAACACAAGTAGAAAGGGATACGCCCGAGGAAGACTTCCAAAGATGGCTCCGTGAGAATCGAGACTTTCGGTTTCAGGGCACGAGGTTAGAGGATCTATGCAAAACCCTGGGATCAGGTGGCCCTGTAGTGCAAGTCAGCAATAGAAGAGAGACGTTTACATCCATAGTGTCCGACAGACATAAAATGGGTCTCCGACTCATAACGACTATAAAGGGTAATGTGGGCATGGGGTATCGAGAAGGGAGAACTGGGGATATGATTTGTGTCTTACTCGGGTGTAATGTGCCGGTCTTGTTAAGGCCGCGAGTAGACAGCACCTATCAACTCATAAGAGAATGCTATCTCGAAGGATATATAAACGGTGAGCTTTTCACTAAAAGCAAGAACTTCGACACCGATGACTTTGTTTTGGTTTAATTATATATATAACTTTAGCTTAGTTATTATAGTCTAATTAAATCTGTCAGCGCGAACTAGCCGCCTCACGTCACAGAGCTGCCGAACTCGAATGGTAGGCGCGCGTACAACAAGAGCACAAGCAGCAGCGTGACGACGACCTGGTTCGACGTGAAGCGCTGCGGACTAGAGCTTCTTCGCGTTCAGCGCGATCGGGCTGGGGTTGGATGTCGGAAGAAGAGGGCATGAAGATGGGGTATGAGTGGATTCCGCAGGCTGGGGTGCGACGGAGGATCGCGCTACTACACTAGGACAAACAAGGTGTTGGAGGTGTAATCTGGAAATGATTTAACAAAGCGCGGTGTTTTTCAGTCATGAATAAGCAATTAATATACTGTATTAGTGCTGGATTAGTATTAGTACATCGTGTTAAGACAAGACATGCAAGCCGCTGATCCCGTGCTTTCAAATAGGCATACACTTCGTGCTCCTAGGACACCATAGTCAGAGCAGAACCAATATATCTAAGATCTCCAACCCGATCTATACGTATGAGCCCACGGAAATCGTTTCGAGGCTTTTGCATCCCGGTCGCGTGGGCCAGACAAGCTTTTACAGGTGCAGTGCTAATGTCTTGGGTTACTTGGGAAAAGCTTGAACTTCACGATGTGGGCTTACCAACCCCACAGATTGACAACACAAGGGCTTATTCAGACGAATTGAACTAGTGTAGCTAGGCAGAGCTATGAATTGCAAGGGGAACCAACCACAAGCCCTGCACAAGCCGGTGATCACAGCGGCGTAGTTCCTATCTAGGTAGCTCTCTAGCCATAAATAGAAGGTGAGATCGCGCGGAGATGGCGCCACGGTCTATCGACCATGAAGCCCAGAGAGACATGACCGATAAGATGCTATGATAGCTACGCTAGCCAAGGGGATCCAGCGAATCCGCGCTTTGGGATTGGGATAGAAGATCCTAGGATGCAGACGCCATCAATGCGCGCTGCATGCTGACGACATGAAAGCTGTTGCTCAAGCGATGTTCGTAACAGTGGCTCGAAAGGTATATATAATGGCCTACCTCGACCGAATGCGTCCTCTGGCGCTCCTTTCTGCTGGGTTCTGCATCCACCGGCTATACCAGTAGAATTGTAGAAATGCTTGGCGGTTCACTTCTGACAGCTCTCACGGCCGGACTGGCCCTTGAGGCGGTGGCTAGTCCTGCTGTCCCGAAGCGGCGTGATGTTCCGTCAACTCATGCCCTTCATGAGCGTCATGCTACCCATTGGGGCCACATGTGGACGAAGAAGTCGAAGGTGCCAGCCGAATCTATTCTTCCTATGCGCATTGGCTTGAAGCAGTCTAATTTGGACGCTGGCCACGACAAGCTGATGGACATGTAAGAGACGCTCCGTAGCAGACGGTATGTTGGACCGACCATTGACGTAGAGTACCAGTTCGAACCCCGAGTCCCCGAATTACGGAAAACACATGAGCGCTGAAGAAGTCATCGATTTCTTCGCTCCTCATCAATCTAGCGTTGATGTTATTCGAGAGTGGCTGCAGGACGCGGGCATCTCCGCAGACCGCATCAGCTTATCCGCGAATAAACAGGTAATTCAGCATCATTCACGGCTCTCAGCCGGCGGTTATCAATCTTACCGAAGCTAACATACGGTGCCGCCTAGTGGATCCAATTTGACGCGACGGCTGATGAAGTGGAGGATCTGTTATTCGCGGACTTCTACGTGTGGCAGCATTCTGATGGGAGCACTGACATGTCCACCGAATCCTACCATGTTCCTTCGAAGATTCAGGAGCACATTGACTACGTGACGCCGGGCATCAGACTACGTTCGAGAGCGCATGCAGCAAAAGAGAAGAAGATGAAGCGCAGTAATAGCTTCAAGGATGATGTCCAACCTTTCATTACGGCGCTCCCGGCATTCCCTAATCCTAACTCAACTACGTGCTCTATCTATGTTACCGCAGAGTGCACTCGAGGTAGGCTTGTGATTTGCCCCTCTCATTAGATCAGTTCGGTGATATTGATGTGATTATACAGCCCAGTACAACATCCCGGAAACATCGAGTAAGATCGCTGGGAATGAGCTAGGCATTTTTGAAAGCATTGACGACCACTATAGCAAGAAGGACCTGGACGTGTTCTTCAAGACTCTCTACCCGTAGGTCTAAAGGTGCCTGCGTTTCCAACTTGACGACTAACTAGTACCAGCGGCTTAAAGGTCCCAACAGGTACCTACCCCGAGGAGCGCTTGATCGATGGGGCCATCGGAGCTGTCGAGACACCATCACCTTATCCACTCGAGGTTGGTCTGGAGACGTCGCTAGATTTCGACTCGGCATGGCCTCTCATCTACCCGCAAGGCTTGGTCTTGTACCAAACAGACGACGAGTACTACGAGCACAACTACACTTTCAATGGCTTTTGGAACACCTTCCTAGATGCCATTGACGGATCTTACTGCAACTATGCGGCCTTCGGCGAGAAGGGCAACTGCAACGAGCCCGAATGCCAGGATCCAGTATACCCAGACAACAACCCCGGCGGCTACACAGGCCAGCTCCAGTGCGGTGTGTACAAGCCAACTAATGTCATTTCCATCTCATACGGTGGTGGTGAGGCGGACTTGCCAGACTTCTACATGAAGCGTCAGTGTTCCGAGTGGTTGAAGTGAGTCAAATCCCCAAATTCACCACAGTCGTTATGGATATTTCCCGACTCCGCCAGCTCAGGGGCTTGTGGGCTCTGTGCTATGATTCCCTCAGGGAGTCTAACTGTACCTATCTATATATCATGCGCGCTCGACATAGCTCTAACTCATATTATAGGCTCGCCCTCCAAGGCACCACCACCGTGATCTCATCCGGTGATTCAGGCGTGGGCGATAATGGCTCCTGCCCAACTAAGGCGGACGGCTCCGAAGTGTTCTACCCAGACTACGCTAGCTCATGTCCCTACGTCCTTTCAGTCGGTAGCACCGAATGGGACCGCTTCTCGAACAGCACAGCAGAGGCCCCATACGAGAAGTTGAACGAGGTGGCGACGGCGCGGTTCCCGAGTGGCGGAGGTTTCAGCAACGTGTTCCCGCAGCCGCCGTGGCAGGCGCTGCAGGTGAACAAGTACGTGGACACGGTGGGCAAGACGCTGCCGTTCGAGAGCTACAGCCAGTTCCCGCGCGACGGCGACTTCTCGCACATCAAGAAGGGCGTGTACAATCGGCTTGGCCGAGCGTACCCGGATGTCGGCGCCGTGGGTGACCGGCAGCTCGTCCTCGGCGGCGGCCAGTGGTACCTCGTGGGCGGCACCTCGCTCTCGGCGCCAGTCTGGGGCGCGGTCCTCACGCTCGTCAACGAGGAGCGGCTCAAGGCTAACAAGCCCACTCTAGGCTTCGTGAACCCCATCTTGTATGCGCACCCCGAAGTGTTCAACGATGTCACGCAAGGCAGCAACCCTGGCTGCGACACGGTAGGCTTCAAAGCTTCCAAGGGATGGGATCCGGTTACTGGCCTGGGTTCTCCCAACTTCGCGAAGCTGTCTAAGCTCCTGAACAGCTTCTAGGTAAGGATAGGACAGGGCAATGGCATGTGTAACTAGGAAAGCCTATACTTTAGTCGCGCAAGGCAGCTTATGCATCAAGGGCATAAAAGGAAGCAATATAAAAGGCTATCTCTTAACAACCCAGAAATCAAAACTGTGGCGTCCTTGCTGTCAAGTTTCATGCACTTAATCATCGTATAAGTTCGTGCCGTGTAAGTAGGAAGCACTCAGGATGTCCCATTTCCATAGGCCAAGAGTGACTTCAAAAAGCTGGTATTGTTATAACACCCTAGGTCCCCTGTATTGTGATACTACCTATCGGAGTTATTGGGGTAGCGGGGTTATAGCATAAGAAGAGTTAAGAGGAAGGCAGGCACAAGTGATGCACCCCTCACCGCTTCCCTTCTAATCTGATCAGATCACCAGCTGCAGCAACAGCCGAAATACATGGTGTACATGCACACGTGTCGCTCACACCGTCCTAATCTTCTAGAGTACCGCACAACTAGTACAGTGGTACTTATCCCTGGATTGCAACCTTGCTCAGGGCTCTGGAGGTACCTACTTAAGATACTACTTGAGTATATACTTATGTATGTAAGCAAGTGCTCTGCTCGAGAACCCCTGCTTATCATATTATCTATATAGTACTAGGTATTAAGATACCACCAAACAAACCCCTGGTCTGTGTACCTTCATCTGCGTATACTACTCTGGGGTGATTTTTTTTTTAGCTCTCTTCTGTTTTCCTTCGAGTCACCGCTTACCGCGACCCTTCCACCTAGCACCTATTGTTTTTCGCTTCTCCAACTAGCTGGGTGTGTTTACGCGATAGGCGCTGGCCTTGTAGTCACAAAACGAGAAACAATAACAACCATCCCTGTCTGTACAGAAACAACAAAACGTAAATAAACACAGCTCCAGTCATCGATCAACCAGCCTTCATCAGAACGACTAGGCAGCTTGCCAAGAGAACAATAAGAGGGCCGCGGGATATATAAAGTCAAATGGAGGCAGATCGCGTTTGGATCATCACCGCCCTAAAAGGTATCTTTAGTATTTATTATCCTCTTTACATCTCATTATCCGGCATCGATTACCAGAAAAAAACAGAAAGAAACAATCACAAACAAAATAAGAGCAGAGTAGAGAAGACAAAGACTCTTAAGGGAGAGAGATAGAGAGAGAGAGAGACAGACTAACAACAATCAAAATGACAGGCGTTCTCCCCGAACAAACCCTCCAACTCCTCCACGACCACGTCCTAGACCCGTCGAGTACCTTCCGCACAACCTCCTCCTACATCATCCTCAACGCACAACGCGCCGCGCTCTTCCTCCAACCCTTCGTCGCGCCCCTCGCGGAGCGCGGCATCCGCCTAGTACAGGACTCGCCCGACATGGCCTTCCTCGCGCTACTCGTCGTGCTCTTCTTCCTGGCCCTCAAAATCTTCTTCTGGATACGGCGGATCATCACCTCGTTAATGCGACTGGCTCTCCAAGCTGTGCTGTGGACATTGGTTGGCCTGGCCCTCATGGTGGTGTGGAATCGTGGGCCCGAGGCGTTTATTGCTGATCTTGTGGTGCTTGCTCGTCGGTTGGTTGTATATGCTGCTATGATCAAGGACATCTGGATCAGCGAGTATCAGAAGTACGACGCGCAGACGCGGGCTGGGGCTGGGGCCGCCGCTGGCGCCTTTGGTGGTGGGGGGTCGATGGGTTCGGGTCGGAGCAGGAGTAGTGGTAGGTGATGCGCATGAATGACATTTCACGATTAAGGATACGACTATCATCGACGACTTTGGTATTTTCCTTCTCAGAACAACATAAGCGATACGAGGAAAACAGACGAGCTATTGCTTGTTGGGAGTAATGGCTTGGGCGTATTTGGTTGAATTGAATTCTGAATTTTTGGTATCAATAACATGACACTTCCCAAGCGTCCCCCTGAAACGCCCATGCTATGCAGTGAAGTCATTCTAGAATGGTCCAGCATCAACCACTCTTGTGTTCGCATATCCTGATTCCCCCAACCCTCACCCTTTATGCTCTTGATTCTTGATTAGATACCCTAGTATGTACATGCGTTGTTACTCTTCCACGTCTTCAAACTCCTCGTCTTTCAACTCTTTCGGCTCCTGTGCCTCGTGATACTGTATGCAATCGTCGATGTAGCTCAGGATGGCTCCCACGCTATCTTCATCCTGTACATCGAGCTTGAGATAGCTGATCATGCTAAAACTCTCAATCAGATCCGCGACGGCCTTGTTGAGTCTCCTGAAACCGGTGCCGCGCATCAAGGCATCTTTGTCCTGTAAGTCGGCCGTCGCATCTTCTTCTTGCTCTTCGAACGCGTTTTTGCCTTCTGCCGCCCTCCTCGCTACTTCGGCTGGGTCGTCCTCCAACAACCCACTGTCGGGGTTGATGAACCTCTTGAGGTCTTTCTTACGGACCTGGTCCTTGACGAGATCCATCTTGGACAGGATGTTGATGTGCGGGACTTCGAGCATAATCATGGCCGACATGGCACTCAGCGTGCCGGCGAAGAACTTGGCGCGGTCGACGACAAAGGTCGCTTCAAGCAGATAGGCAGCGCACAGTCGGATGTCGAGAGAGCCCGTGCGCGTGAGGAAGCGAACGAGGGCGGGCAGGATGGGAACGTGGGTGTATAGCTCGATCTGACCGGGCATGTCGAATATGATGAGGTACTCTTCGGTCAGCGAGTCGAGGGCATCGGTGAGAAAGTCGAGGTTCTCCATGAGGAACTCGAAGCAGTAGATCAGGCCGCCGTTGGGGCCGAGACCCATTTCCTCCATGACATCCTCGAGGGAGATCAGATCCTTGATGTCGAGATCGGGCGAGTGTTCAAAGGTCTCGGCAGCGGGATCTAGGTTCACGTAGAAGGCGGACCGCCGGTTTAGCTGCAGGTGTGTGATCAGGGAGGCGCAAAAGGTCGACTGTTTTTGGTTCATGATGCGTAGTTAGCTAGCCAGTCGAGTCGTAGTATAATGAAGCCGCAATTGCGATGAATAGCCATGGGGCCACAATGATGTGCATTTCACGAACCTTCCCCGCCCCGGCTGGGCCCATCACCATGACGCCGAACTTGCTCATGACGACGAGTTGAAGGTGTCAGTCAGTCAGGCTATGTGGGATAGAAGCTTGAATAGATACGAGCCAAGAATGTGTCATTCGGGTAACAAAGAGTGTTGTAGTTCCAGGCAGCCAGGCAGCAGCTTGTAGGTCCCGATCTAGTCTGCTTCTAAGTAATTTTTTGGTGTATTTGCGCTGGCAGCTCTCACTCAACCTGCACTGAGTTGACTCGGAGCTAGACTGGGAGGTAGAGATTAAGTGGTGAATGTTCCTCTACCTTTTCGAAGCTCGAGGCGCAGTGCTCTTAAAGCTTTGGTTGGAGGTTGTTTAAGACGTCCGCTGCTATATAATGTTGAATAATACTGTATAATTATTGAACGTTTGATCTATATGTTGCTGTTGCTGTTGCCGTTGCTGTTGCCGTTGCTGTTGCCGTAGGTATGCGTAGGTATGATGCTGTCTAGAACTTTTTTGGAGGGGTAGAAAAGGAAGACCCCACACCCTTGCATGTCATGTCAAGTGGGGTCTCCAGGGCCGTGGTACTGTGGGAGATACATACTAGTAGGTACTCCGTAGTACACTATACTCAGCATAGGTGCCTTTGATTGGTAGGAGTTATCTCATAGATTAGTGCGACTTAAGACGGCCTTAGATAGCCGCGCCGACACTGAATTATCTAGGCGTGCCTGCCGACTTCCCCTTATTCAACTGAATCGTAATCGGGTCCCGGTCCAGCATCACAACAGACGGGCGTAACGCCCCTCAGTGCCCAATGTAGTAAGCATTGGCGCACATACCCCTGCCAGGCTGCAGGCACAATACAGTCAGAAAATCAGAAAATCAGAAAGTCTGTCTACACTACATTACGATATCATCGCAGATCACGGTATTCATGACAGAACCTATGACGTCCTGCCCTCTATGAATACCAACAATACCGGGTATAACACAGAGCACCATTGGAGAGATAAGATGAAAATCTATCAATGACATACACGTGTCACGGATCCGAGAGGAACACGGATACACTGAGCAACACTGGCTAAGATCCCTAGTTGAACAGCACTACCCGGATCCCCGGCTCGGTGTGTCCATCATCTAGATATATATATATGTATCTGGGGTTCGGCTTCGGAGTGCTTACATATGTACTCAGTTACTAGGTATTTGCTTTGGTACCTAGTATACATCGGCATAAGAAATGGCTAGCCGGCTCGGCTTAACAACGATGGCAAAGCAGACCGCTGGTTGGACCCCGGTTGGACCAGCATCGCTAGCAAGCCGCTCGGCGACACTATTACCCTAGGTATTCCTAGCTACCGACTACTACACATAGGTGTTCCTACACTACCTGATAGTCGCCGAAACCTCCGAATCCATTTGCCAGCGTTTTGGGTACGCGATCAGGGATCAGCAATGTGCCGCCGAAAACTGACGGGCCGGCGAGAATCCCCCGAAGCCGAACCATCAGCTGCGGGCTGACCACACCGGTGAGAATCCTAGGAATCCTAGAGAATTCCACCCTATCACGACAAAGGTGGGGGGCAAGAATACCATTCTGTACTGTTACTGCGTAGTTGTCCGTGTACAGCAGGCAAGTATGTTCGTAGACCGGCCGGCAAATAATATCAATAAGTATACGTAACTAGGGGATATGATCAACAAAGGTCCGCATGCTACTATCAAGTTATAGCGTACCAGATCTCATCCTGATAGGGTCATGTCCGAAACAATCTTCACTAGGTACTTACTGAACACTGCACTATCACTACTACCAGACAAGTACTACTCATATTGCTGTGAACAAATGGCTTCTTTATTTTACTGCATAGAATCCTACACATTGCCGCATCGTATCTTGAGATCCCGTTTTCCATTTATTGGTGATAGGAAGGATGGGAAGATTACTTATAAGACAATGAGCTCCACAAGGATTTAAGCAGTTGGACTACGGTATTACCTGCTTCATGTAATACCAATTAAAGACTATCTACATTAGATATAGTCCCAAGATACTGCCATCTCAACTCATTGAAAATTTACGTACTAGGTAAGTAGCCACCAGAAACCCCCCCAAGACCAACGTGCCTTCTTAGTAGGTGCCCTCCTGGTCGTGTACCTTACTAAGCACTTTGAGGATTAGCCTAACTCAAACAGGTATTGCGCCATTTGGATGGAGGGGCACATAATACCCACAACGGTAGCCAGACGGTAGCGAGAAGGAATACTCAGTAGGACCCTGCCCCTCTGCTGTCCGATCTCGTCCTTTAAAAACTTCCGTCTCACAGTCCCTCCCGACTTTTCCTCTCCTCTCTCTCCCCTCCTCCATATCACACTGACACCTCACATATCCCCCCTACCTTACCGCCTCCCAAATTGCATTGCATTTGGGATTGATTGTCCTTTTTTCTCTTTTTAATTTCTTCTTCATATCATTTCTAGACCATCTCCTTATCCTGTCTTCACAATGCCTGCCACAAACGGAACGAGCCATTTCAGCCAGCCCAAGAACGCCGGCGCTTTTCTATTTACCGTGAGTGCACACCGCACCGACTTGCTTCCGCCCGCCCGCCAATTGGCACATGCCTTGTTATACTACTTCTAAAGCTGCCAATGCTAACATGCTTCCAAGTCTGAATCCGTCGGTGAGGGTCATCCCGACAAGATTTGCGATCAAGTCTCAGATGCCATCCTCGATGCCTGCCTGAAGGAGGATCCCCTCTCCAAGGTCGCTTGCGAGACCGCCACCAAGACTGGCATGATCATGGTCTTCGGTGAAATCACCACCAAGGCTTCAATTGACTACCAGAAGGTCATCCGCGATGCTATCAAGGACATCGGCTACGATTCGTCCGACAAGGGCTTCGACTACAAGACCTGCAGTGTGCTGGTCGGCATCGAGCAACAGTCCCCCGACATTGCTCAGGGCCTGCACTACGAGAAGGCTCTTGAAGAGCTAGGCGCCGGTGACCAAGGTCTTATGTTCGGATATGCCACTGACGAGACCCCCGAGCTCCACCCTCTGTCTCACCTACTCGCCCACAAGCTGAACAAGGCCATGTCTGACGCTCGCCGCAACGGTGTAGCCCCATGGCTACGACCCGACACCAAGACCCAAATCACTATGGAGTACAAGCACGACAACGGTGCCGTCGTTCCTCTGCGCGTCCACACCATCGTTATCTCAGCTCAACACGCTCCCGAAATTAGCACCGAGCAGCTGCGAAAGGAGCTCAAGGCTAAGATCATCGACCCCGTCATCCCCAGCCAATATATCGACGACCAGACCATTCTCCACGTAAGTCATACTACCCATCTCCCGGTATAGAAAGAACTAACAGTCGCAGCTGCAACCCTCTGGCCAGTTCATTATTGGTGGCCCTCAGGGTGACGCTGGTGTCACTGGCCGAAAGATCATCGTCGATACCTACGGTGGTTGGGGTGCCCACGGTGGTGGTGCCTTCTCTGGAAAGGACTTCAGCAAAGTCGACAGGTCAGCCGCCTACCTCGCCCGATGGGTTGCCAAGTCTCTTGTCAACGCCAAGCTCGCTCGTCGAGCTCTTGTCCAGCTCAGTTACGCTATTGGTGTCGCTGAGCCTTGCTCCATCTACGTCGACTCATACGGCACCTCGGACAGGACTTCCGAGGAGCTCGTTGAGATTGTCAAGGCCAACTTTGACATGCGACCTGGCTCGATTGCTAAGCAACTCAACCTAGTTCAACCTCTGTACAACCAGACCGCCAAGTTCGGTCACTTCGGTACCAACCAGAGCTTTACCTGGGAACAACCCAAGGAGCTCAAGTTTTAAATTTCCATTGTATAATGTCTTTCCGTGAGGGACTTACTCTCAGATACCGCGGGAGAATCAACTTCTTTCTGCATTGCGAACGGCGTTGTTGGGTTTAGAGACATATGATTCCCTCATCGGACAGTGTCACGAAAATTGGGCTCGGCAGCATTGGCGTACGGTTTCAACATACCCGGTGGGTTCTATCAAGGCGGCCGATCTAGATATCTAGCATTTTGCATAAGAATTTTCAACATTTTGAGGGACGTGGTGAGAATATAATTTTGGCATAAATAGAAGCAACAATGAAGATATCTCAGAGACTCAGACTCCCAGCTTAAAGTTGCTGGGATGTCATTGAATCTATTTCACATCAGCTTTCGGCTATCATTGATTTGTTGTAATTTCGATTTAACGCATGCACTATATTTTGGTTTGGTAGATGGACAGTTCCGAGACCTCTTCCTTGTCACCACGTTGTTGCGAGACATTGCTGCAGACTTGCTCAATCTATATCCCGCGCTATTCTGCTTTTATGCTTGGTCTCATTTATGATTTGGCTGTGTCTAAACCTTAAATTCCTAGCCAGATACGATATGTCGTTGAAGAATTCCTGGAGGTGGCATCTTAGGGTAGTTGTAATAAGTGGCTACGCAAATTAGAATTTGTCGTCGGCTTCAGTTTTGGCATCGGCTTAGGGTCGACAGAAGCTAATAGACTCCTGAAGATCTACCCTTGACCAATCACAATTCAAGATATCGATAAGAGTCACCCTTTCGTCAACCCTTTTAGAGTTTCACTTTAGTCTCTGATCGTTACGTGAAGCTGGATTGTGAAGAATGCATCAGTGGTTTAGTGGTAAAATCCATCGTTGCCATCGATGGGCCCCGTGTTCGATTCACGGCTGATGCACTGCATTTGATTCGATTTTAGCCTTTACACCTTGGGTTAGTCCATGTATCATCAAAATTTTTATTTTTTATTTTTTATTTTTTTGGGGGGGATTCTTTTAAAGTACCTTTATTCCAGTGCTTATGTTTACCGTGGCACAGGAATAGCAGCTTTGCAAGCTAGTTAATACGACAAGTGATATTCACTTTGCATATAGTCAGGCATTTGTTAGTAGTGTGAATTATAGATTCAATAGTTGTTGTGGGAAGAGAAGGTGGTATTCTAAAGCTTTTAATCACACAAATTACATGTGTCAGGAGCTTAAAACATGTGGGCATGGCACTGATCGACGGCGACAAAGTTATAATTGAATAGCAGATATTGTATTAGCATTTTTGGAGTTGCACTACTTAAAGCGACTAAAGAAATTTTGATTCGGATAACTAACAAGGGGACAAGGAAGCAGCTGTCGAAGCATCCTCAGGAATAGCACCAGCCTCCACGGCAGTCTTGTAGCACCATCGCCAATCATTGAACTCATTAATCCAATTGCATTTCCAATTCCAATAGACCCAACCCCCGCTCTTCTCGTAAATTGAGACTTGTGCAGCAAAGTAATCGGTATACCAAGGGATGTTCTCCGGGTGTCCCTGAATGGCGAACTCGGCGGTATTCTGCAGGTCGCTGGCGATGGAAACTGAGAACTCGCCAACAATCACGTCGGCTTCGGGACTATAGAGGCTGCAGGTGGCATTTATGTAGCTTTCCTTAGTGCTGCCGGACCGGGTGTCAAATCGCCAGTATACGTGGTCATCGAAGTACAGGTAAGTGGTATCATTAAGATACATCTCAGGGTGGCCAGATCCCCAATTGCTTCCCTTTTACATCTCGTAAGTAAGTGTAAGCAACAAAGGAGACCGCGTATACCTTACCATATATTGGATATGCAACATGTCTTCTTTCGCAATGCCCAATTCGCTTTCGCGGCCGCGGATTCTGTCCCAAGCGGCGGGGTAGAATCTTTGCAGCATATCGTCGGCATCTGTGGCATTCACACGTTTCTTAATCGGCTCGTTGATAACCTCTATCATCCCAACAGTACGGTATACATCATTAGTATGGATGCGTTCTGTCATCCACTCTAAGAATCGGTTGGCACGCTCGTAGTTGGCGTCCGTGAAGAAGCCCGGGTTAGCAGTACCCTGTTGTCATACCTCCGTTAGTTCTACTTTGTCAAAGCTTCAGATAAGGTCGGCAGCGAGCCACTCACATGTCCCGTGAACTCTTCGTTCGGTGACTGCGAGCCAGGGGCGCCATGCAGATCCATAATAACATACAAACCAGCATCACTGGCCCATCCCACGAGGCGGTCAAGATACTTTAGACCTCCCCTAGGGTAATACTCATCGTCGTATACTAGGTCCTCCTTGATCCAAAAGCCAACGGGTATGCGAATGGTGTTGAGCCCATAACTGGCTATCTGGGTTATGTCGCTCTCAGTGATCCATGACTTCCAGTGTGTGTCCCAAGCAGCGTCTGCGGCTTCTTGGCCGAGTGCTTCTACACAGGACCATTCGTCATAATAGCCCTGGCATCCCATGCTGGCCCATTCATCTTTGGCGAACCACTCCTCGACGATGAATAAAGAGCCGAGATTGACTCCTCGAACTTTGTCGTCGTTGGGTAACCATCTTCGACCGACAGATGGCGTTACCTTCCCGGTGGTCGGCACTGTAGATTTGATAACTGTTAGTGCCCAGCAACCGAACGGCTTGGAGGTAAAAAATGCTCACAGGTGGCTGTGACTATCAACGCCAAGGCTAATGTAATCCATAAGGCTGTTGGTGGGTGGAACAACATGTTGTCGCTGTCAGAGGCCACCTGGTTATGATGTTATTCTCGGAAGTTATACCTTAGAGTCGGCGAGCTGGTTCGAGGGTAACAAGCCCGAGTTTTATACTGTTGATCAATCTAGACCTTGTAGTATGGCTGGCACGATAATCCTCAGCCCATTCTCCTTCGTATCATGTGGAACGGTTAAAATAGATGGATAATCGTGGCTCTGCGTCCGCTAGTATCCTAGCTAACCCGAACATTCTCCAGATCATGATTCTTTCAGCTCTTGCTGATCGCTGACGTTTTGGGTGTCATAGTCGCTTCTTCTTTCCGAAGCAGGCAGCTCCAGTCGAATATGGATCATGTTGACGTTTCAAACAGTTAGAGTCGTGAAATTTCAAGTGGGAATTTAGTGGACATGCAAGTCATCGAGCGTTTAGCAGGGTAGTATCCGTACTATAAACGACGCGTGTTGTCGGTAGTTTTACAGGGGAAATAGAAACCGTTTTCTTGATATCGCTCTCCGAAAGGCTCGGCAAGACCCACGGCAAGACACATTATGAATTAGAAGTGGAAGCTAACTGGGACTAACACATTCGATGTTGGGGCTTCTGCAAATGGTAGCCCAGACCCGCCATTCTTAGAAAGCCTTCTAGTCCTTGCACTGCGGTCGCACGCCACTTGATTCGGACGAGACTAGACCATCTGCCATTAGCGGCAGACTGCACACAACCCCCGAAACCCTTTATAGTGAGAGACGGCAAGTTTTCCACCAAGTTTACTACAAGACGGTCGAGATGTCAAGGCAGTGCTGCAATGGCACTGCCAAAGAGATCTGAATATGCACGAAATCGATTTTAACATAAGAACGTCTGGCAACATGTGGAGGTAATAGTTCACCTTTGTAATAGTTATATAAGTGGCTGTCTTAAATAGATTCTACGACACAAACCCGTTTTCATATTAATTAACCGAGCCGTTTGCCCTGAGAGAAATATATTCTGTGAGAAAGCTTAGGTCGCACTGTCAAACTCCACGAATAGGAACTTCCCAGTGTGCGACTATTGTACAGCATTCAGCTACCTTTTCCCTCGCACTAGAAGGCTTGACCTATGACTGCAAATTGGCGGGATGGGCCAGTCATGATAGGTTAATACCTTTCACCATCCTAGTCGCGCTTGCCTTCAATAAAAATCCATGGTCTATCAGCCAATTGTCGAGGCCCGCGCTACGGGTATAATCGTCTTTAGGGGACACTTAGCTTTCTTATATATCTAATGGCTATGCATCTAATTCTGGCGTAGGAAACAAGCTTCTCTAATTCTGGGTGCAATGACAGGGCCTATAACTATCTTGCGCCTAAGGCTACTTTCCCAGCTTGCTCGAGAACAATTGTTTCCCCGCGTTTCAGTAGCGATTCAAGTATACGCTGATGAGGGAAACCCGTCGACTGGATATCAAGCTCAAATAGAACTTGCCAGTCATCTTGGTTTGCTGGAAGTAGCTTTTCGCCTTCTCCCAGAACTGGAGTAGGTATATTGAAGGACTCACCTCGATATAATCTCACAGATCCAATCTCGGTGAATCCGAGCCTGGTACGGAGAGGCAGTCCCTTCACGGTGGAGTTAAGGAGCCGGGTGCGGTTACTAGTCTGATCCAAGAGCTGAGCCATCAGCCATTTGCCAATCCCATTTGCCAATCCCATTGCCCTGTCGTTTTGGGGTAACCATTATCAAGCCCATGGTAGCGTGGCCGGCTGAAATAGCCCTGTCATTTTCCAAAATGACTACGCCTTGACCATGCCGGATGCAAAATTTCCAATCTCCAATTTTGAGAAACCAGGAGACGGAGTGTGAGAGCTGATAGCAATCTGCTACATCTTCATCGATATAGGACGAGAGACCTGAAAGTAACTAGTTCATCGAAGCACTACAAATCTAGAATAATCATGTAGTCCTTATCCTCGATGTTTGCTTCCCCCATTCGGCGAGCGTGAATTTCTGGAAGTAGCATTGAATTTCTTCTCAAAGTCTCGAATAGCATTTAGAGCTCGATGTTGCTGCGGGATAATGCGATAATGCCCGCCGGACATGACTGGGAATGGGAGCGTGAGTAGTAAGTACACATCTACAGCATCATCGTGGGGTCCTCGACTCTAATACCGTTAGAGTGATTCTGAAGGCATGTCGATCAGGTTTAATCTAGAATGTTTACGAGAGAATATTCTGCGGGCGTGTAAGTGTGTGAGTCACATACAACTAGAGAACAAAAAGAGGAGGGGTGAAAGGTTCTTACTCCGTGATAATATCACTGGAGCTCGATAATGATAGGGGTAGCGTAGGTGGGAGTATATAGTCAACAAAAACGTGTCAGGGGCTTGATAGGCTTATTTAATTGATTCTATTAACTGCTTTCCTGGAGGGATGATCTTCGAGCGTAGAGAACCAATCCTCTGTCCCCAAGGTTAGCGCATGTCCTCTATTTATTATGTCTTCAAATGACACAGACTTGTCTTCTGTAGTGGCCCATTTCCCCAGAGAGACTCCGGTCATGGTGCCTATGGTCGTCTCTATATTTCCACCCTTGAGACTCTAATAGCCTAACTAAATGCCTGAAGTTTCACACGCCGGTCAGCCCTCTGGCTCTACCTCCAATCGGGAGAAAGGACTACGTAGCCAATTAAGTTTCGGTCCCGGCTCCCAGGGCCCCATATTCTCGGTCTAAACCAAGGCGAACGGGCATATGCTGCGTGCCCTTCGAGAGCTATAGCTATGACTGTGCCTTGTCTAAGCTTGAGCGATGATCTGGTTGGCTTTTCGACCGGGTCTGCCGTGGTCGGTTAAGTCCCCACCTTTTTGAACACCAGCCAATGATCTCGTCGGTCCTCTACTCGGAGCCGGGCACCCGTGATATTTGCATCGGTAGCGGCGCATGCACGGGAGCGACCCACACTTTTAAACATCACTTTACTTCGAAGCTCGCTCTTATCGCCAAAAGGTGTGGGATCTGCGTAAGAGATACTCTTATATCCTTGGTACTAGTTTTGGAACTGCGAGATCCGATAGCGTCAAAGTATTATATGTTGTCATCGTCACTAGTCTATGACATTTAGTATGTAAGCTTCAACTCGGTGTGAAAACTGATCGGTTTTACAATCGATAAAATATATATGTCTGATATCTATGTCTATGAGTATAAGCTACAAGCATATCAACAACGCAGAAGTGTCGCAATGGAAACCTATATTAGTAATCATGAGCTCGTAATCATCAAACTCGTGTCCAGCACGCGATGTCCGAAATCGAATCCTCTTTTACCCAATTTTTAACGCAAGCGAAGCCAAAGTCTCTCTCACTGTCTTGTCACCAGGCAGGTAAACCTGGGCGACTCTGACAAGCCGTCTCGCCTCGTCGCGATCCCCAAGCTCCTGGAAGGCCCTCCCCGTACGATAATATATCTTGCCAACCTGCGTAGCGCTGGGGAAACCGAGGAGGGCCTCATCCTCAGGTGGAATGTGGCGTTCATTAGCGCCTGTGGCCTGGCGCATCAGTTGGATGGTGCGCATGCCCCAGAACTGCAGCTCATGCCAGTCGCCCATCTTCATATAGGCCAGACACGTGTTAGCGACGAGCTGGAGGCGCAGAGTCATGCGCTCGAGCTGGCCGTTCTTGCCCGCGAAGGGCTCATCGACGAGATCGCGCGCAAAGAAGGCTTCGGCGTGCACGTGACGCTGTCGCCCCTTGACGACGATGTGGATGGCCTCCCAGGCGCGGTTGTAGACGGCGAGGGCGGCCTGGTACTCGCCCTTCTGCAGCAGGTCGTTGCCCTCGTTCTTCAGCTGGATAGCCTCGGCGAGACACTGCTCAGGCGACCGGGGCACCTCGGCCTGTAGGGCGCGCAGCTCGGCGACGATCTTGGGCTGGGGCTTCGGGTCACCGGAGACGGCGAAGTTGTGCAGGCCCTTGACGTCGCCGAAGGGCAGCAGCAGGCGGCGCTGGACGTCGCGGCGCACGTGGGGTTCGTCCCAGTCGGGCGCATGGGGGTCGCGCAGGACGAGGGCGAGAGCCAGCCACTGGTTGAGGCCCGGGTGCGACAGGTTCCAGTAGAACCAGGCGCGCGTGAAAGCGGGCAGGTCGTCGGCGAGCATGACGAAGTGGTAGGTGCCGTGGTCGGGCTCGCCGGTGGCGGGCGTCTCGATAGTGACCTGCAGGCTGTGGCCGCGGAAGCGCTGTGCCGGGGACCCCCTCATGAGGATGGGCACATGGCCGACGAGGTGGACGTGCTGCTCGGCCTCGGGCCACGGCGTCTCGATGCGCACGAAGATGTTGAGCGTGCGGAAGACGTCACGCGCCTCGTGGTAGATGGCTCGGCTGACCCGGAACAGCGCCAGCGCGTCGCGGTAGTCGTAGTCGGTGTAGCCGTCGCGCTGGAACGTGCGGTTGCTGCTGGGCTGCAGAATCGCCGTGTAGATCTGGTCGCGGATCTCGGGCGGCAGCCGGAGAAACCGGGACGGTGTCGATGTCGTCGATGTCGTCGTCGCTGTCATCGTGTCTTGGTGGCTGCCTGTTGCCTTTGCTTCTTCATTGCTCAGATAGATTGTCAGTCAATTTCATCAATCAATTCGTGGTGTTGGTGCTACGTGATCCTGCGCACACAAAGATAATCACCGCTCCTTTGGCCATGGGCTTGGATCTTGTCATGGACTTAACGTCCGGAGATGTCGGAGTCCGTGGTAAAAGGAAAACCCCGGATCGAATGATTCCATCTAGTTCTATGTGGATTCCTGGGGCGCCCGAGGCGTACCTGCTGGCATCTCAGCCTGCATTATCCTCATATTGCGCATATCTGGCATAGACTGGGCGGGGTCATGCAACAATTGAAGCATCTTCCATTACCTATCTATGAATTGATGGTTTCCGCCCCCAACACGGTTTAGCAGATTTGCAATATATCAGCGGGTTCACTAGCATTGCTGATGAAAATAAAGTTTAATGTTAATAATTACAGCCATCAGCCAATCCTTAATAAGAAGGAGCCTTTAGGCTTCTGAAAACGTTGCTTTTTTTTTTTTTTTCTTATATCTGACTTTCCCCTTGTTAGTGCAGCTCTTGTAAACTCGAGAATCGGTACGCTGCGAGGGTGTTTATACTATAAACAATAGATTAGGTAAATGCTCGAGTCCTCCCACTACCTAGTTCTATGAGTGTTAGAGTGTTATAAAAAGCGGTTGAATGTAGCCATGTGCAAGAAAATCGCTTGGCAACAGGGTATAATTACTAAGTAATATTGATGATGATTAAATTTTATTTATCTGACTGTTGCACCGTCAAGCCTTTTCGTGGTCTCGAGCTATCTTGTGTGAGAATGTATTACCTTACTAACGCACAGAGTCATGCAGTTCTATCCATTATTCCGATTCGTGTTGACTGATTACTTATAGTTGACTAACTTCACTGCCTTACTGAGAGAGGTGATTAAGACCTTTGCTCGACAACAAGAATCTATAAATGCATTTCTTGCTGGTCGGGCTTTGCCCTTAAATCTACGTCATCGTAGATCGATCTGACGTTGGCGCTCGCGCTTATTCTCGTCCCATCATTCCACTGTCAGGAGAGGCGATCTGAATACTGATGCTCTAATTCAGATTACGGTTCGATGCTTTAAGGTAGCAGCGCCATGTTTTTCGTATGTTCGTGTATAATACGCACTCCTAAGTCATTGCCTGCAGTAAAACTTAGACCAATAGACCTTCTGGATACATTTCTAAGGATCCCTTGACGGAAAAGTGCACTAGGTTAGTCCACTTACGTTAATTAAGCGCGGATATCCACAATAGCTTTCAACTTAGGCTAACTACTAGTATGTAATGTGAATCGCTTGTTGCTCCCCGGAACAAAAAATAGAAGAGGTCGATGAGCTAGAGAAAACTTCTGTTTTAAAATAACAAGATGAGTAAGAGATAAGCTCATTTTAGATCAGCAAATATAACTAAAAGTATGAACATCTTATCGGGGTAGTGTATTGGTTATCTGTTTGGCCAGAGGTTTTCTGTATTATGTAGTAATAATAACAGAAAACCTAACGTTAACGTTGGACAGACTAATATAAGAAACGAAGTAGAAGGACTTAAAAAAGGTTTAAAAAAGGAAAACTTTTTAGATTAGTTTTACTTAAATAAGCTAATTATATATTTTGCAATTCCAAGGCCTCTAGTTAGCTATATAGCTTATATTTTTTATTTTATTTTATTTTTTTTCTATTTTTAATAAAGGCGCCGACCTAGCTATAAATCTAGCTATAGACCTAGCTATAGACCTAGCTATAAAATCTAGCTATAGATTTAGCTATAGACCTAGCTATAAACCTAACTATTTAAGCTTTAAAATATAAAGATCTGCTTTATTGTAGCCTTTTTGTTTTAAAAATACGCAATAATATTAAACTAGCTAGCAGGTGCGCTTAATACTAAAATAGCGTGCGCGCTATATATATATATATATATATATATATATATAAAAATATATAGCTTAAGTTATTTTTAAAAGCTTTTTTTTTTTTTTTTTTTTTTTTTTTTTTTATAAATATATATAAATATTTTAATACTTAGCTAGATAATTTTAAAATTCTAATTTTATAAAGCAGGTATAAAAAATAATATATAAAGGTAGCTGCTATATAATCTATTTTTATTATTTTAATAATATTAATAATATTAATATTATTTTTAAAGCTAATAATTTAAGTTATTTTTTTTTTTTTTTTTTTTTTTTTAACTATTAATTTTAAAATAAGTTTGCTTTAAAAAATAACTTTTATTTTTTTATTATTATTATTTTATTGCAATATATATATATAAAAACAGTTGTTTTTTTTTATTTTTACTTTATATTAAATTATTTATTTTTTTTTTTTTTAGCTTTTATTTATAGCATTTTTAACTTTTATATTATTTTTTGCACTTATATTATCGATTAGATTTTAAAAGTTAAAAATCTTTTTATTTATTTTAGTTAGCTATAAAAAAATATTTTAAGTATTATTATAATTTTATTTTTTTTTACTTTTATAAGCTAATATTTATTTTATTTATTTTTTTACTAGTATTGCTTTAAATTATACTTTTAAATTATAAACAACTTAAAGCTTGTAAGTATATTTAGGCTTTTTTTTCTGCTTTTAATTAAATTTTTTATTTATATTTTTTAATTTATATATATTATAAACTTTTAAATTATTATAAATATATTTATATATTATTAATATAATATAAGCGTTATTTTTAAATTAATTAATATGCTTGATTAAGTTTGCTTATATTTTTTATTTTATAAAAGATAAGCTTAATTAAAGCATATTTTTTTATTATTATTATATATTTAATAATAATTATTTTTTTTTATTAATATAAATATTTTTGTTTAGCTTATTACTTTTAATATTATATTTTTAATTTTTTATATATAAAAATATAATATTATTTACTACTTTATTTTTTTTATTTTACTGCTTATATTAACTATTTTTATTTTTTATATTATATTTTTTTTTATTATATTTTTTTGTTTTAAACATTATTATTAATTAATTTTTTTAATATAGTTTTTTATATTATATATTTAGTAAAGCTAATATAAAAAATATGCTAAATTTTATTATTTAGCGCTTTGCTTTTTTTGCTAGCTTAAATAATATTATAAATAATATTATTAAGCAAAGGTAGCTTAATTATAATATTAAAAAAAATTTTATTTTTGTTTTAAAAAAGTTTATAATTTTATATTGCTTTATAATATAAGATTTATTTATATAATATTTTTTAAGCTAAGAAAAAGCTAAACTTTTTATTATAGCTTATAATTAAAAATAAATTAAATAGTAAATTCTTAAAAAAACCAGAAAAAATGTTAGCATTTATTTCTGCGTTTATTTTAAGCTATTTTTACTATTAATAAGCTTGCAACTAAAATATTTTATTAATAATAAAAAAGCTTAAAAAGTAGCCTTATTATAATATATATAAAGGCTAAAGCTTTATAAAGATTTAAACAAATAGCAATATATTATTTTTTATATAAATATTTTAGTATAATTATTTTAAATTAAAAATTTTTCTTTTTTTTTCTTTTTATTTTTAGCTAATTATAGCATTAAAATAATTATTAAAACGTTAGTAAAAAAGGTTATAACTTACTAAAAATATTAAACTATAATATTAAAAGTGTAATAAATAGCTTACCTGCTATACTTAAAATAAAAAAAATAATTGTTTTATTTAATAATAATAACGCATTTAATAAAAATAAAGCTATAATAATATTTAATAATATTATTGTTTTATTTAATAATAATAATATATTTAATAAAAATAAAGCTATAATAGCATTTAATAATATTATTGTTTTATTTAATAATAATAAAAATTTAATTATAGCTGTATAAAATAATAAAAAAAATAAAAATAAAAATATATTAAATATATTTATTAAAGTTAGCTCTAGCGCTTATAAAGTTATTTAAAAACAAACATGCGCGTTTTTTAACCATTTTATTTTTAATATAAACAAAAATAATCTTATATATTTATACTAATATAAAGCTTTTAAAATAAAGCTAAAGCTTTATTAGTTATTTATAATATTTAAGCTAATCTTTATAGCATTAGTTTATAAAACTTATATTATACTTTTAGCTAATAATATAAAAAATAGTAAAATATTTAAGGCGTTTATAATAGTTATATTAATGCTTTATATATATAATATAATATTTACTGTTTGTTTTAATAAAAATAAAAATAAAAATAAATATTTTTTAGCTAAGACTTATGCAGTAAAACAAGATAGTTAAGCTAAATATTTAAGCAAAACTTATATAAAAAGATTTATATATTTTTATATATAAAGATTATTTATAGTTAAGCTAATATATAAAAGGCGTTATAATAATTTAATATTAAAAAGACTTTTAATTATTATAATGCTATTTATATTTTAAAAATATTAAATTATAAAACTAAAGAAATATATTTATTTTTAATTTAAGTTAAAAAATAGCTGCTTTATTTAAGTTTAATTAGTTTATATAAAAAAAGTATTAGCAAAAAATAAAATAAATAGCGTTTATTATATAATGCTATTAAAATTAATAAATAAAAAATTTAATAATTATATAAGCGATAATTTAAATTATAATAAAGGTTTAAAATAAAATTATATTATTATAATAATGCTTATATTTTAGTTATTATTTAAGATTAATATTTGTTTAAAGCAATTATTAGCTTTTATTAATAAAATTTTAAAAGTATTGTTTTAAATTAAATCTAATATTATTATGCTAAATAAAGCATATTTATACGTAAGTTTTAATAACTAAATATAAATAGCTATTAAAAATAATTTAATTAAGCGTATATAGCGTCTAATATATTTTATTAGCATATTAAGAACATTTATTAAATATAAAATATTTGCTTTTAGTTTTTTTATAAATATTTTTAGCTATATTAAGTCTTAAAATTAGTTATTTTATTAGCGATTATATTTTAAAAAAGATTTTAATAAATAGGTTAAAAGTAGTAAATAGTTGTTATAATAAAGCGCTAAATTAAAGTCTTCTTATAAATAAACGTAAAAAAATTATATTATATTTTATAAAAAATGTTTTAATTTATATTAAAAATATTTAAATAGACTATTTATTTAATAAGATTTATATTTTAAATTTTTTAAATATTATATTATTAATTTACTGCCGGTAAATAAAAATGTTTATAATTTTTTTAAGCTTTCTAACAATTATACTAAATATATCTAAATATTAATATATTTATTGCAGCAAGATATAACAAAGAAAATATTTTGCTTGCAAGCTATATAGCAAAATTATAATTCTTTTTAACAGAGCGACTATTTAATTTTAGCGTTATATTTATTAATAGCTAAAAAAGTATACGTTTAGCAAAGTTTATTTTATAAACTAACCTTATACGCAATATTTTTTAAGCTAGCTATTTTAATAAATGTAGACTTATTAATAGGATTAAAATATTAATATAATAAAATTTATTTAGCATTTTTTATAATATCTAAAAAAATAATTAAATAAAGCTTATTTTAGCCTTATATTAATATTATAGCAAGATTAAGTAAAAAGATAGCTTTTATAATTATAAAAATAAGATTTATAAAAGGTAATTTTATTTTTTATAAAAATATAAAAAAATAATAATAATTTTTTAAAAAAATAATTATATTTATAATAAGCTTAATAACAGTTTATTTTATTATATTAGTATTATATAAACAAGTATTAAATATATGCTAAATGTTTATTTTTGCTATAAATAACATAAATAAATAAAAAGTTATATATAAAACTTTTAGCTAATATATAGCTAAGAATAATTTTAAAAGCGCACAGGATTTAACTATTATAATTATTACTGTTAAAGTGTTTAATAAAAGGTATAATTTTATTAAAACTAACTATATAATCTTAGTAAAACTAGCTTTTGCGAAAGCAGTAAAACTTTAAGTATTTTATTATATATATTATATAGGTTAAGTTTTTACGCTAAAATTATATTTATTATAATCTATATAAAATCTAGCGAAAAAAATTATTATATATTACTAAAATATACGCATTAATTTATTTAAGAATTTTAATAAATTATAAATAATATTAAAAATATTTAATATATAAATGCAAGCTTATTAAATATATTATTATATTAAATAATATAAGGCTTATATAAAGCATTATATTAATAAATAAGTTAAAGGTTTAAAAAGATATTTGTTTATATTATATGCTTTTATATTGCTAAAAACTAGTAGCTATATTAAGCTTTTAAATAATTATTTTTACATGTTATTAAGGCTATATTATTATTTTATTAAAATAAAATAATAAAAAAAAAATTTTAAATACTTTTGCTTAATTAACTTATTTTAAGTATACGCAGTAATAAATTAAATTAGAAATATATTATAATAATATAAAATTAAGCAAAATAATTAATTTATAGTATTTTAATATTTAAGTTTAAGCTTTTTTAAACAAGCTTATTTTTATTTCTTTTTATATATAATATAATATAGTTATTAATAAAACATAAGTAAAGCATAGTATTTTTTTCTTATTTTACTCTTTTTAGCTTAATTTTTTTTATTATAGTTATAAGCTTATATAAGCTCTGCGCTAGCTAGTGACGTTTATTTCTAAATATAAGCGGAGATTAAACTATAAAATATACTTAAATAATTACTAGCTAAAAGTATAAATGCGGTATTATAAATTATTATATATATAAACAAAGATTTAAAATAGATTAATAACTATCTTTTATAAATAAATAATATTATTTTAAACTAAAAGTTATTTTAGTGCTTATTTATTATTTGTTTTATTAAAGGCAGTATATAAAATTATTATATTATATATGTTAGCGGCAGCCTTTTATTTTATTATAAGATAAAGAATTTATAGCTTAAATAATAGAAAAATAAAAAAAGGCCTATTATTAGATTTAAATTAAAAGTTTATTTGCTAAAGCAAAAAACTTTTAAATATAAACTTAATTTATATTTTATAAGTTTTTAAACTAAACTATTTACTTAGGTTTATAAGTAATATAGCAATTAATTTTTTTTATTTTAAATATAATTATATATATAATAAATAATAAAATGTAGAAAAATGCTGTTTAAATAATAACAACTAGTTAAAAAAAGACTTAAGTTATTATTATTTTATAATATGCGTAAAAAAATATTAGTTTATTTAATAGTTTTATTATTTAATAATATTTTTAGCTATATATTTTTTTATTTTATAAACTTTAATAGTAAAAAGGTGATTTATTTTATAATTATATTTTTTTTTTGTTTAAAAAGTAAAATAAATTATCTAGTATAATAAAAGTTGTTTTAAAGTATTAATTTAAAGCAAAACTTTATAGCTTATATATAAAAAAAAGGCACAGCTTTAATGTTTATAAAAACTTGTGGTTTAAGCAATTTAAACGCGGCTAAACTTATTACTTATAAAAATAAGACAAATAATAAATAAATATAATAATAAGTATATATTTCGCGCAATAAAAGTATTAATTATAGTAGTAACGTTTATATTATTATAAAAAAATAAAGTCTACTAATAATAACTGCTTTTATATAAATTATAGTTAAAGCATTTTATAGCGTTATATATTAATATGCTTAGGGTTTGCAATAACTGCGGCAAAAATTAGTTAATTTTTTATATAGCTAGCCTTTTTAAATTAAAACTTATAAAAAGTATTAATAAATCTTTATAAAAATATATTATTAAACCTAGGATAACTAATATTATTATATAAATAGCAAAATAAAATAATAAAAAAATAAAACTTATATTTAGTTATATATAAGCTATATTATTTAATTAAAAGTTAATAAATTTTATATGTTTATTTAAATAAATATATAGAAAATCTTTAAAAAGAAAGTAAATTATATAATACTAAATAAAATAATTTAGTAATAAAAATAAACCTATAATTTATGGTTTATATAAAAGGTTAAAAAATAGTTAAATTATATTTATATATAATTATTATTAGCAAAGCGTGCTAAAAAAATATATTAATCTAAGACTTAAAGGTAAATTAATTTAGTAAATATAGTTATATTTAAATATTTAAATTTTTTTAGCGGTAATAAACTGCTTAAAAAACTGCAGGTGTTAATATTAAAGCAAATTATAAATTTATGTTATTACTTTTAACATAAAGTTATAAAGGTGCTACTTATACTAAGCTTTAAAAAAAACAACAGCGTTTTATATAATTATATCTTTTTATATTATAAGTATAAAGTTATATTTTAAAAGCTTTTAAATAAAAAATACTTAAAGCTATTTTAATTTTTAATATATTAGCTTAACGCCAAAAAGAAGAGTTTTAAATAGTTAAAAATATTATATATTAAAATCAGCTAATTTTTAGCAGGCTATAATTATCTTTTAAATTATAAAAAGCTAATGCGATCTTAATATAATAATTTATTATTAAGTTATTTTGCTTAGCCTTATAATTAGCTATTATATAATATATAATAATGCTAAAAAATAGTTATATAGTAATATTATATTATATTATTGTTTTATTAGCTCTTTTATTTGTTTTTTAGAAAATTTATAAAATAAAAGAAAATATAAAATTAAAAAATAAAAAAATGCATACAATAAAAAATAGCAATATATAAACGCCGCGGTAAAAATTAATAAGTATTAATTTATAAAGTTTTAATAACTTTAGCTGCTAAGCTATATTAAGCTAAATTGTTTAAAGCATAGTTATTAAAATATTTTTATTAATTTTATTAGCTTAAAATATAATATTCTGTTAATATAAAGTAATAAACCAGCTTTTTTTATTTTATAAAATAAATAAACTAATACTAACTTTATTATATATTAATATAAAACTTAATTTAACTAATATAAAAAATAGTCTTATAACTAAGCTTTTGTTATTAATTATTAAGTAGTAACTATACGCTTTAAATATTTATTATTTATTATTTATTATTATTTATTTATTTTTTTGCTTTTTTTTCTAATAAATATATTTAATAATATAAATATAAATTAACTTTTTTTAAACTAGTTTTTAAATATTACAGTATTAAAATATAAATATAACTAAAAAATAAAATTATTAATATAGTTAAACTTTTTTATATTTAAACTAGTTTATTAAGTTTATAATAAAATTTTAAATTAAATTTAAGTTAACGTTTTTATAAAAAAAATAAGCAGCTAATATAAAAAATAATAAAGAAATATTTTAGCAGATATAATATATTTACTTTTGTTTAATTTTTTTAAACGCAAGCTGGTTTTTGTTTTTGTTTTTTTTTATTTAGGTTGCTTTACGCTTTTTATTTTTATATATAAAGGTTTTATTTAGCCAGTTATAAATCTTTTTAAATATTTTAAGTATATAAAATATATTAAACGTCTTATTTATATCGCTTTGTTTTTTTTTTAATCTTTTAAAATATTTTCTATTAAAAGTAAAAAATAAGTAAATAAACATTAAATAAAAAAAACAAAAGAGTATTAATGCTAAAATAGCAAAATAATAAAATAGTACGCATAAAAATTAAATAGCATATATAATAAGCCTTAATAATTTATAATAATAGGTTAAAATATTTACAAGGCATTATTTTTAATATATATATAATCTTGTTATATAAGCTAGGCTATAATTTTATTTTATTATAATTTAGTAAGTTAAACTATATTAAAGGCCGTAAATATAAAGTTAGCGTATATTTTATTATTTTAAATAATATGTTTGCTTGTTTTATTAAGGCTAACGGTTTAACTTGCCATTATTATAGAATTTTAAATATAATAAATAAATAGTCTGCGAAAAAAAAAAAAGAAATAATAAGTTATAGCTAAGTAAAATTATTTATATTTTATATAAAAAATATAGTAGTTATTAATAAAGTATAAGTTATTAAAAAAGGTTGCTATTAAATAATAAAAGTTATTGCTTAAATAAAGCTAGATATAAAAAATAATTATTAAAAGATATAAGTTATAACTACTGCTGCGTATAATAGCAGCAAAAATCAAAGTATATTTTAAAAGGTATAAAAATATTTTGCATAATAGCCGCTTTATTAAGTTTTTTTTTTTAATTAAAAAAATATTTAAAAATTTAAATATTTAGTCAGCTTTTTATACTTTTAATATTTTTATATTTTAAAGCTTGTATTATTATATATATATTATTATTTTAAATAGCAAAAGCAAATTATAAAACTAAGAATATTTATATGCATAGTTAATATAATTAAAAAAAGGTTTAAGACTTATTAATTAATAAGATTTTAGCTAATATTAACGTAAACTATTTATAAATAAAAACTAAAGTAAACTTATTTTAATATTTAATATTATTAATATATTTTAAAAAAAAGCGTAAAAAATATACTTTATTATGCCGAGATAAAATAATTAAAGTTGCAATAAATAAATATAAAAAAATTAAATAAATAAAACTAAGCAGATTAAGATATTTAAGCAATTAAAGTTATTAATTTAACGTTAAAAAAATTATAATATTAAAAATAGTAGACCAATAAATAAAAAAAAAAAAAGCAGATAAAAAGTTAGCTATTTTAAAACTTAGTCCTTTTTTCCCTCCCCCCCCCCCCTCGAAAACTAAAAAATAAAATTTTTTTAAAATAAACCCGCGGTAAAATAATAACTTTAACTTTAATAATTTAAATAATTAAACTTTGCCACTAGGCATTTACGTATATATAAGTTGCTTTTGCGATTTAAAAGGCCTATTTATTTAATTAATATAATTAATTTATTAACAGCATTTATAGTTAACATATTATTATTACCATTAATTATTTATTTACTGCTAATTTAGCGATAATAATAAGTCTAGCACCATTATTATTTTTAGCTATACTAGGTTTTTTAGTTATAACTCCTTTAAATGTTTAATAAATAATAAAAAAAGCGGGCAGTTTTTAATAAATAAGAATATAGCATACCTTAATATACTTGTTAATCTAAAAACAGCTTAGCTAATACTTTATAACGCAGTTAAATTATATTTATATAGCTTAGCGCTAAAATAAAATCTAAAATCATATAAAATAAACTTTATATATATAATTATTTTTTTTATATCTTTTATTTTTTATTTAGCCATTAAATAGTTAACTGCTTTTTAAAAAAAACTTTTTTACTTATTTTGCTTTAATATTTCTGCTATAATAACACAAAAAAAAAAGAATATATCTTTATAGCTAAGCTTAAATATTTTTAAAAAAAAGGTTTAAAAAAAGGTTTTAAAGCCTTAATAATTAGCAAAATAATAATAATAGCAAATATAATACTATTATTATTAAAATCTAAACATAATTAGTTATTATATTATAAGCTTACCTTTAAATATATATTAGCAAGCAAGCTAATATATTTGCTAATAATTTTAACCAGGCAAAATAGCTTTTTTTACGCAAAATTATAGCTTGTTAAATAAATAAGTAATACCTTAATATATACTTATTAAGTTAGGTTTATATATACAAGCTATCCCTTTTAACTACTAGTTAAAAAAAATAAAAGCTATATTAACCAATATATTTTATAGCTACTAGCCCTTTTTTATTTACTAGCTATATAACTATATAAACTATACTATTTACTTTAAAACAAACAACTTTAATATAGCTAAAAGGCTTAGCTATAAAACTATTAGTTTTATTATTAGCAGGTGCTTTAAAAGGCAAGCTTATATAAAAGCTAGCGTAAAAGCTAACATAAAATTTACTAGTCGACCTACAAGGTTTATTTAATGCTTTATTTAAACTTATTTTAAATATTTTTTAAAAGTTTTAATTGCATAAAATATTTAAGCTAAAAAGCTAAAAGCTAAATATTATATAAAAAAATTATACTAAAATATTAGTTAAAATCAAAAAATAATATAAAAATAAAGTTTAAAGCTAGTAAGCTAATTTAATATAAATAAAAAATTATATAGTTAACATAAATTTAAGTATAAGGTATTAAAAATAAAAAATAAATAAAAGCTTAAAAAGTTTTTTAAGTAATATTAAAAATATTTATTTAATAATTAATTAATATTAGCTGTAAAATTTATAAGATTAAATAATAACTTAAAAATTTAAGCTATAATTTTTATATTAGCGCAATTTAAATTTTTAAATAAAAAATATATAAGAGTTTTATATTAAAAGCAGTAATATTTGCTTTTATTAGCAGTAAACTAATATAAAGCGGTAATAAAAAAACCCTTTTTTAAATATATTTTTAGTTATATTTTTTATAAACAGCAGCAAGCGTTATAATAAATAATTTCTTATAATTATTATTTTTAGATTTTTTTTTAATAAATAATAAAATTATAAATATTATTATAAAAAATAATAATATTAAAAAAAAAGGCAGTAATAAAGGCAATTATAAAAAAATAAATAAAAATTAAGCTTTAAGTAAGCCGTTAGCAGTTTTATATATTATTAATAGTAAAAAATTAATATTTTTAAATAAAATAAACGACTTACTAAGTTAGCAGCAAGCTAAATAATTAATTAATATAAAGATACTAGCTATTATTTATAATTTAATAAATTAATTTAATTAACTGTTTTTTTTATAAAACTTGCGTTTAATTTTTTTAGTTATAAAAGATTTAATAATTTTAAAGCTAAGCATTTTAAAGTTGTAAATCTTAGGCAAAAAGCTATTTAGTAGTATATTTTATATAAGGGTATATTTATAACTTAAAGTATTTAGCTAGCGTTGCTATTTTAAAAACAGAATATTAAACTTTAACGGCTTATTTATTTATTGGCGTTTTATAAAGCATATAATATTAGCGATGCTATTATTTTGCAAAAAAAAACGCAGCAGGTTAGGCTAAGCAAGCAAAAACAAAAGATAATAAATATATTTAATAAAGACAAAAGCAAGCTATTAATATAAATAGTTATGCTATAATTTAATAATAGCTGCTACCTTTTATAATATAAGCAAAACTTTAAACTATAAGCTAAGCACGTTTAAAATTTGCTAAAAAAAAAGCTTTAAATTTATTGGCTTTAAAAATAGTATTAATATTATTAAAATAATAAAAAGTAATTAATATTTCTTTATATTTGCTTTATAATTTAAATCGGTTAATTATTTTATAAAAAATATAATAATAAATTTTAAAAAATAAGTTTAATTTTTATTAGCTGCACTATAAAAATAAATTATTTATATAATTTATTAAAAGGCTTAATAATTAATAATAATATAGTTTAATTAAGCTGTCGAAAATTTACGCAAGTATACTACGCGCATTTAAGTGATTAATTAGCATTATACTTTATATATAAATAATTAAAGCTTTTTATAGCTAAATAAAAAGTAATTTTTTTATTAGTATTAGCTAAAATAAATATTTATAGCTAAATATAACTATAAAATATTATACCTTTTATTGTTATATTATTATTATATATTATTTGCTAAGTTATATTTTTATTTGCTAGTTGCGCTAAAACTAAATATATTAGCTTAGGCGTTAAATCTTTTTTATTTAATAGTTTTAGCAAGATTTTACTATGCTAATATATTAATAATATATAACTTTGCTAAAGCTTTTATATAATTCTTTATATTTTTATACTGCTGCAATTTTTTTTTCTAGCTTTTATTAAGTTTAAATTTTTATATTATAGTTTTAAAATTATTAGATTTTTTGTTATATTTAACTATATCTATATAATTTAAACATATATTTTTTATATAGCTATTTTTATTATATTTTTAATATAATTATATTAAATAATTTATAGCTTTATAACCTTAGCTATAGTAACGCTAACAAGATATAATTTATAGCATAAAGTAGTTTGCTTTAATATAGCCTTTAGCTCCGTAGTTATAATAAGTTATATTTATAGTTTTAATATTTTATATATTTAGCTTTTTATAGTTAGCTTTAATATGCCTGGGCTTTCCGCAGAAATAGCAGGTTTTTTTATTTTATATTTTATAGTTAGTTTTTATATGCTTAAGCTTTTTATATAAAAAGCAACGTTAATTTTAATCTTTTTGCTTATATTTGCTTACTATATATATACTGCAGCAAATTTTACAAATAGTCTTAAAGCAAGCTTATTTTAAGTGTTTGCTTTTGTTATATTTTTTGCATATTAAAATAGGTTTTTTTTTTTTGTTTTTTATATTATATTTTTTTAGTATTTTATAAAACTAATAATAAATAAAATAATAAAGGTCTTAAAATATTTTAGCTCCTAGTTTTTTTTAAAAGTAATTATTTATATAATATAAAAATCTTGTTTATAAATTAACGTATAAATCTTTAGCATTTCTGCTAAATATTTTAAGATTTTAAAATAAGACTTTAGCGTACTTAAATCTTGTAAATATTATAGTTTTATAGTTAAAGTTGCTAGTAAATCTAACTTTATTTATATAAAAAATAAACACTAAAACTATTATAGCTTTTTAGCCTTAGCAAAAATTAGTTGTTATAACTAATACCTTAGCTTTTACTTTATTATTACTTTTTAGCTTTATATTTAAATAACTTATAAAATTATTTATAAATGTTATATAATATAAAACTAATAATATTGTTCTAGGTTTGCTTTTATTTTTTATAAATTTATTAAAAGATAAAAAGTTTTTAATAGTTTTAAAAGCAGCTTAAAAATAAGCTTTAAAAGTATATAAAGTTTTAACTTTTATAAACATAATATTTTTAATATTAATAAAATATTAACCTTTTAATATATTATTTAAAATATTAATAGCTATTTATATTAGTTTTTAAATAATATTAACTTATAGTTTAGCTTTTATGTTTTAAAAAATTATATTGCTGTTATATAAAATATTATTAATTATTTTTTCTAGTCTTTTATGTTAGCAATAATATATTTAAAGTTTATTATTAACTTTATTATTGTTTATAATATAATATAGTAGTAAAAATTAAATTTACGCTTGAAATAAAAGTAAAGACTTGTAAAGAAAATAATTTATTAGCTATAATTACTTAATATTTCTAAGCAAAACTATTATTATAAGGTTTAAAAAGCTTATAACGCTAACTATTATTATTTTAAATGTTTTAGTATATTTATTTATAATAACTATATTAAAATATATTAACTTTATAAACAGCTATTTAGTAAATGTAGTTAAAATAGTAAAAATAAGTCTTGTATTAAATAAAATATTTTTATATATACTTTTTAGCTTGGCTTTAGCTTTTTAATTAAAAGTAAAGTTTAAAACATGATTTTAAAAGACTATATTTATAATATGCTTTAGAAAAAAATAAACTTTTAAATTTATATAATATTGTTTAAAAATATCGATATAAAAAGAGTATAAATAAAGGTTTTTTTTTGCGTAAAAACGTAAATTATGCTTTATAATAAAGTTATATAATAAATTTATGCTAAGAAATTGCGTAATAAAATCTTTATTTATATTTTACGGCTTAAGCTTTTTGTTTTTTATAAATAATATTAAGCTTTTTTTAACTTTTAAAAAAGCATTATAAACGCGGAGTGCTTGTTAAGTATTAATAAAAAAAAATTTATATAATTTATAAAAGTTCTTATATTTTTTAAGTAATATATTTATTAATAAATTAATAAAAGATATATATATTACTTAATAGTTAAAATAATATTTTAAGATAGTTATAATTATAATAAAAGCTAGATATATTTTGCTGCAACTTTAATATTTATTAATAGTATATATTTTAAATAAAATATTTTTAAGCTTTTATATTGCTTTTTTTTAGTTTTTATTTAAATTATTATAAGCATTTATAAGCTTTTTAAAGCTTTTATTTTTTATTAACTAAAAAAACGCCTAATATATATTATTAAACTTATGCTTATTTTCTTTATTTTATATATAAAAGTTATTAAGCTAGGGTAAATAATTTTTAAAAAAACTAGGCCTTTTTATTAACTTAGCAAATTTAATAATAGCTTAAGTTAATAGTTTTATTAAAAGTATAGTTTTAAAGCTATATTAAAAAGGCTTTTTATTATAAATTTTATAAAATAAGTTATTATAATTTTAGTTTTTTAAGTTAATTAAAGCTAGCTACGCAAACTTAGTTAGCTTTTTTAAGCTGTAAAAAAGAGCATTTTCTTTAGATTTTTTAAAAATACTAGCTATAAAAGCAGCGCAGCTTGTTTTAAAGCTAATTAATAAAATATTAAGGCGTTTTATATATAGCTTTATACTATTTTCGGTTTTAATTTTTAATATATTTAGTAAAAGTTAATATAAGTTTATAGCCGCTTTAATCTTTTTTATTAAAACTTTTTTAAAAGCTAATATAATATTATTAATAATATTTGCCAACTATTAAATAAAGCCTTTATATATAAAATATATGTTTGCAAAATTTAGATTTTTAAATATAAAACTTATATTTTTAACTTAAAATATATAATTTATAAGCAATTTTGCTTATATTTTGCTTAAAAGGTTAAAATTAGTATTATTATTACTTTTTTAAAGAAATTTTATAATATATTTTATAAAAGGTCGTACTAGCTTTTAAATAATTTTTTTATTTTATTTTAGCTATATAGCTAAGTTATAAAGTATATTATTTTTAATAAAATTATTATTATTATTTTTAAATAATAATATATTAGGCTTAAGGTAAGAATTAAGCATTTTTTATAATTTCTTAAGCAGTAAAACTAAATTTTTAAAAAGGGCTGGCTGCTTTTTAAAGGCGCTAGATAGTATAATACTTTTTGCTAAATGTTTTAGTTTAGCTAGATCTACTTTCTCGGTAATATTATATATTTTAAAAAGCTAGCCGCATAATTTTAAAATATTTAACGGTTAACTTATATATTTATAGTATATATAAAAGTGTTTAATTTTTTATAGGCTTAAAATTAACGCTATATAAATAATACTTTTATTAAAAAGCTTAAAAATAATTTTATTATTTTTAAGTATAAATAAGTAATATTTTTTAATGTTATTTTTAGTAAAGCTAGAAAAAGGTATAAAATAAACGCTAAATATTTTTTTAGCTATATTATTAATAACTATAAGCGTTATATCTGCTTTGTTTTTATATAAATATATTATAACGGTAGTATATTTGTTTACGTTTATAAAAAACGTTTATAAAGTTATAAGGTTTAATATTAGTTTACTAATAGCTTTACTGTTTGCAAGACTTAAAATTATACTATAGTTAAGTATATATATACTTGGACTTTTAATAAACTAAGCATTAAAATAGTTGCTGTTTTTATAAAGATTTTAATAAAAGATATTAAAAAAAATAAACTTGACGCTGTTTTAATTTTAGAGCAAGAAGGCTAGTAGGCATAAAATTAATAACTTGGTAATATAAGTATTATTTTAATTTTTTTTCAAGAATATTTAAGTAAATTTTAATAACTTTGTTAATATAAAGCTTTAAAGTTGTTTTTTAATATTATTTTTATCGATAAAGATTATTTTTTTTGTTTTTTAAATAGTAATTATTTTTAAGCTAACCGACTTAAAATCGATATTTTATATTGCTTTTTTAAAATAAGGAAAATATTTTTAAATTTATTGTTTTATTTTATTTTCGCTATTAATATATTAATAATAAAATATAAATCTAAATATTATAATAAAATCTATTAATTTAATATATATTTAGTTATTATAGCTTTTAAGATTAGTTTTAAAAATATATTTTATAAGCTAAATTATAATCTTTAAATATAAGCCTAGTAAATTATTAAACTTAACTCTTTTGTTTAAAAATTTAAATAATAATAATAGCTTAGAAAATAATCTACGGACTAATTATATATTAGATTTAAAATCTTTACTTTTGCTAAAATAGCCTTTAATATATATAAGGCATAAGTAGTACTATTTAATTATGTTTTAGGCATTTATTTTATAATAGTTTTTTGCTAAAAATTCTTTATTAAAATATTATAGTTAATTTAATAGCTTAATTAGTTCTAGCTTGTTTTTTTTTATTTAATATATTAGTTAAAACTTTTAAATTATATAAGGAAAATAAGTAACAGCAAAAATATATTTTTAAGAGCTAACATATTTAAGCAAGTATTTTTTAAGTCGGGCGGCTGCTTTTTAGATATAAAAAGACTGGATATATTATTACCGCTAAGAGATTTAGCTATTTTATTAATTTTTAAAAATTACTAAACTAAAATAAGTATAATTTATAAAAACAGCTAAAATATTTAGTATTTTTTTTTCTTATTAGGTCGAGTATTAAGTATAAAATAAAAGAAATTAAATAAAAAAAAAATAAAAAAAAGAGCTAAAAAAAAGGCAATGTTATAGTTAATAATATAAAACTTAAATTTAACGCTACTAAATACCAACTTTTTTACTACTTAAAAAAATAATGTTTAATTTAGCCGAAAGTTTTATAATAGTATTGTTAAAACTAAAGACTAAAAATAATATAAGCTATACTTATTTAATATAAAATAAATACTAGGACTTATATTTATATAAGTTAAGCAATAAAAAAATAAAATAATAATATATAAAGATATAATAAATAAATAAAGCTAAATTAAATAATTTTATATATATTAATAATATTATAAAAATAAGCTGTACTTATATTAATAATAAAATACTTTAATATTAAACTTTGCTAATAATATTGCTAAACTAAAAAATATTAGCAATTATATAAAATAGTAAAGATAGTTATATAATAATAAATTATAAGCAATAAATAATATTATATAATAATAGAAATATTAATAATAAGCAAGGGAAAAAAGCATAAACTTTTAATAAGAAAAATAAAATAATAGCTATCTGCTTATAAAGTATAAAGCTAAGTTAAGCCTATATAGTAAAATATAAACTATATTAATAATAATAATATAAAAAAAATAAAATGTTTTATATAAGTATAAAATAAAATACTAAAATATAATACGATAAAAAGGTTAAAAATAAATAAAAAAACTTTAATATATAAATTATGCAGATATAAAATCAAGTAAAGCAGTGGGTAAATATAAAAGCAAAAGATAATAAAGAAATAAGATTAAAAGGCGCATAAGTAAAAGCTGCTAAATTAAATAATAAAAAGATATAAAGTACTTTTTTTAAAAAAGGCTAAATAAGCTAACTAAATTAGCAATAACTATTATTAATAGACCGCGAAAAGAAAAACGTAATATATAATTTTAAGATGGCTTAATATTTTTTTATTAGTAAAAAAAGTTATAAATTATTATTAAGCTAGAAAATAATACTTATATAGTTTACTAAGCGACTTATAGCTAATAGTAGACTTATTATTAAAAATGGTTATTTATAAAAAATATAACCAATAAGTATAATAGTTATTAGTAGATAATAATAAAGTCCACGGGTTGGTATAAATTTAAAATATAAAGCATTTGCTAAAAAAAGAGGTTTAAAAAAAAAACAAAACTACTAGCAAATTTTTCGATAAAAACGCAATAATAATTATAAAAGGTATTAATATTAATTAGAGATAAATTATAAAGTATTAAATAAAACGCTAATTAAAAAAAGAATAAAAAGTAGTATATATAAAAGAATGTTTAAAAAAATAAACTAAAAAAGACTAAATTATTATTTGCTTTTATTTATCTGCCACTATTAATGTTATAGCCTAGCTAAACTTGTTTAGTTATAATAATAACTATTTTTAAATGTTTAGTTTTTTATATTACTAGCATTTTGTTTAATTAATAGCATGTTGTGTTAAAATGGAAATAGTTTAATAAAAATAACTAAGACTTGCAAGGTAGCTAGAAAAAATATAACTATTTAAACTTAATAATATTTAAAAGGCTTTATTAATTATAAATACTTATAAATAGTTTAGTCTGCTAATTTTTTAAAAACTATATATATAATTATATACTTTTTTAAGCTTGCTTTAACTTAGCATTTAATTTATTTATTAACGTTAAAAGTACCTTTTTGCTTATTTATATAATAATAATAATATTAAGCTGTTTTTTTTTATTAGATTGCTTATATTTAATACCACGCTTTATTTATGTCCTAAGTAATAAAAATGCTATAGCACTATATAATAAACAAAATTAAAAAAAGCTAAAACAGCTAAATAATATATCTTTAGCTACTTATAGCTTATTATTTAATAATTTTTAATAAATTTTTATTTATTAAAATCTTAACTAAAAGTAGTTTTAAGTGCTTTTTTTATATAAACTTTTTTGTAAGTCCTAAAAAAAACATGTTTTAAATTAGCAAAATATTTAAATATAAATAAACTAGTTTTTAATAATAGTTTTTAGTTTATATATATATGTTCTTTTTATATTATATATTTATGCGAGCTATTACCGAACTAAATAATAAAAATTAATTAATAAAACTTGTTAAAGCTTTTTTAATAAGTAGAAGTTAGTGGCAATTAAATAACTTTAGCATATAGCAACCGGAAAATAAATATTAATGCAGCTGTTAAGCAGGCATTTTAATAAAAGCAAGCAGCGCTAATATTTTATAAAAAATAAAAAAAAAACTGCTTGTTTTAGCGCGTGCATAATAATTTAAAATAGCTTGCAGCGCTTAAAATATTTAATAAACTAAAAGCTTAAGCATAAAACAAACGTAAAAAAAAGCTTTTTTAAAAAATAATACTAAATATAAAGCTTTAACCTTTATAAATGTTAAGCTTGGTTGCGATATAAATATAAAAATAGATTTATTATTATATTATTAAGCAAATAAAGTAATTATTTATAAACTTAAAATAAGCGAAAAAGTGGCTAAAAAAAGTGTTGTAAATAAAATATTAAAAATATTAAGCAGAAATAAAAAGCTTTTGTTTTTTTAAAACAAATGCCTTTTTAATAAGTAATAAATGCAATATTATATATAAATATAAGTACTAGTTAATACAAAGGTATAAAATATTATATAATATATTTTAAAAAATAATATAGGCGGCTTATAACTATTTAAAAAGTTTAATAATTAAAAAGAAAAGCAGTAGCGGCTAGCAAAAAAGCTATATTATAATTTTATAATAAAATAAATATAAGCTTATAATATATAAAATAAGTGTTTTTTTAGGCTATTTTAATATAATATTTATTAATTTAATTTATATTTTATAATCTAACTATTTATTAAGATTATAAAAGCTGCTATTTTATTAATTAATTAGTTGCGATTATATTATTAATATTTAATAGTTTTTTTATATATTTATTTATATTTTTAAATATAACTTTATATTTAATAAAAATTGCTTTGCTTACGCTTGCAAGCATACGCCTTATATTATAAGCATATATATAAATCGATTAATATATTTATTTAAAAATAAAAGACTTATTTTTAAGGCCTTAGAAAATATAATAAATTTTAACTAGCTGCTTTTTAAAAGTATTTATATTAGAGTAGATATAGTTAAAAAATAATATAAAATAATAAATTAAGTATAATATTTAATATAAAACCTAGAGAGCAGCTTTTTATAAAAAAATAAAGCGCTAAGTTAACAGTCTTATATATATTAACGCTAGCAAAGATTATAATATTGCTAAAAGCAAAATATAAAAACTAATTACTTAAAGCTTTTAATAAAATAAATTAGCTGCTTTGCTTATTATAATAATATTTTTTAAAGCTAAATAATAGCTTTTATAAACTTAGACTTTTATTATTTATAATTATAAAGCTTAAGCATTTATATTTTAATATTAGGCCGTTAATATATATTATTATAACCGCTTTAAAAGATTATATTATATTTACTTATAAAAGCATAGTTTATAAAATATATAAAATTTCCAGCTAGTTTTATATATTTAACGCTTAAAAATTATATTATATGCTAATTTTTTTTTTTTTAGTTTATTTGCTAAACTAACTAGACAGTAAAGACTTAGCTAATAAATTTTTTTTTTCTAGCGTAAACAAAAATTTTAATATATATAAAGCGGTTAGCAAAAATATTTCTGCTATTAAAAATAATTTAGCTAGTAAATCTGCAAACAATAAGCTTATATAGCATAGCTAACTAATTTTAAGATAATATATAATAATTAATATTATTTAGTTTAACTATAAAAATAAGTATTAAAAAAAGTAAAAATAAATATTTATATAATAAAATTTATAATATATTTTAAAATAATTAAAAGAAAAAATTTACTTATAAAAAATAAAAAGAAAAGAAAAATATATATAAATATAAAAGTAAAATATATCTAGCTCTTTTATTTTAATAATAAATAAACAAGAGATATTAACAGCAATTTTTTTCTAATATAAACTTAGTTTTTATTTAGCTTTTTTTTAACTATATAAACAGTAGAATTTTAAGCGCTATATTAATAATGCATTATTTGAAAATTTAAATAATATTATGCATATAAGCTTTAAAAAGATTTCTAGTTTTGCAAGCAATTATAAAATAATAATTATAATATTTAAACTAGTTTTAATTATATTAAATATCTTTAATTATATAATATAAAAATGCCTATATTAAATAATAATAATATAAGCAGGTTCTTGCTAATATAACTGCTAATTATATTATATTAAAATATAATTAAAATATATTAAAACTATTTTGTTTATAAATTTATAAAAATATTTAATTATTTTTTATGCTGCTTTTTATATAAGGCTTTAGCATTACTAGAGATATATTAATTTTATATATGCTTATTTATAAAGTTTTTAAAGATTTGTTTTTTTTTTTTTAATATTAAATAATTTAAATCTTTAAGGCTAAGAAATATATTTGCAATTTTAAATATTATTTTTAAATATAGCGTTTTATATTTAACGGCCTTTATAAATATTTAAAATTAATAAAAGTAATAAGCTTAAGATAAAAAAATATTTTTTATTTATTTTATAATTAAAACGCTAATATAATTAATTATTTTTTATAGCTAATAATAGCTTTTAAAAACTAAGTTAGCGATAACCTAGTTATTACTTTATTTAATATTATTTATAAAGATAATATTATTTTTTATTATATAATCTATATACTGCTTATTAAGTTTTTAAAAAAGTTTTGCCTTTATTAGGCCTTTTTTTACTTTTGTTTTAAAAGCAATAAGTTAATTAAGTTTTTAAACATATTTATATTTTTTATATCTAATACTAATATTATTCTTTTAATAGTATTTATTATAATATAAAAAAAATATAATATCTTTTAAGCTAAAATTAAATAACCGGTTAATATTTTTTTAATTTATTTAGAAAGTGTTAATATATTTTAAAATTTTACTGTTTATTATACTATAATAATATATTAATAAAAAAACTTCTTTATTTTTTATACTTTTTTATATAAAACCTTTTTTTATATGCATTTTATAGTAGATTAATTTTAAAAAATTATATACTTTATTTTACCTTTAAAAAAATATAAGCTATAATACTAAAGGTTTTATTTTCTTGTTTTTATATAAGAGGATTTTTAAAATATTAACCTTGTTATTATATATATATTTAATTTTAAAAGATAATTTAAATCTTAGGAAGTTTATTAAATATAGCTTTTAAATTATTAAAAAACTTATGATTAAACTATTTAATATTTATAACTGCTTAATTATAATGTTAATATATTTTAAAAAATTTATATTAGGTTTTTTTTTATAGTTTATAGTTATATTAATAATATATTTAAGCTAGAAAAAAAATAAATATATATTATATTAATTTAGCATATATATAAAGGCGGCTGGTTTAGCGTTAAATATGCTTAATATTGCTTTTAACTTTAGCTAGGTATATTATAATATTATTTTTTTTATAATAACTGCGTACACGCTAGCTATATAAGCTAAAGTAAAAAATGCTATATAATATACTATATTATTAATTAATTTAAATTTAAAAACCATTAATTTATAAATAATTTTAGCAAAGACTTTTATATTATTTAAATTTTTTCTAGTTATTTTCTGCTAATTAAGCATATATTTAAATAATAAACTATATAAAAGCAATTTTTAAGTAGCTTTAAATATTTTGCCTATAAAATAAAAAAAAAACTTATTACTTTAACAAGCAACCTTTATTAATTTAACTAAATATTTAAAAATAAATAAATACTCGATAATTATAAGTTTTATTTATTAAATATATTAGCTTATAAATAATATAAAGAAATTATAAAATAAATTTATTTTAGTTAGCAAAATATTTAGCACGCTTTATATAAGCTGCTCTGTAGGCGTCTTTATATTATAAAGTTTATATATTACTAAAATAAATAAATATAATGCTATGCTAAATATAAATACTTGTTTTATTTATATTCTAGTTATAAAAAGATAAAAGCAAGTAAATATATATATAATATAAAAAATAACTATATATATTTATTAAATTAATAAATTAATTTTATATAATTTTATTATGCTTTTATAAGTTAATTTAATGCTAGTAAAATATTATATAACATTAAATTAATATAAGTTAAAAAAATAATATAAACTATTAAGTTTTAATCGATTAAAAACAAAAACAAAAAACCAGCAAGGCTTAATAAAAGTATAAAATAAGCAGATATCTTAGTTATAACTGTTTAATATAAATTAAAAAAATAAATTTTTAAACATTTAAAAGATTTATAATTAGCTGTAACTATAATTAAAAAATAATAATATTAAGCATAATAAAGTTTAAGGTTTTATATAAAAATTAATAATTAATAAAATATATATAAAAAAAAATAAAAGAAGCGTAATAAGTTAAGTAAGGTATTAGGTGCAGATTTAATAGCAGGTTATAATAATAGCTACCTAGAAAACACTAAATAATATATGTTTTAAAAAGTTATAATTAATATTTAAATAAACTCTGCTAAATAAATAAAATAGCAAAATAGCAACTTTAGCAGTAAAGGCTTAAAATAATTAAAAATAGCGTTTAAAGCAAACTTATTTTATAGCTGGTTATTGTTTGCTATATTATTATTTAAAACTATATTGTTTGCTAAAAAAAAAAAGATTAAAAAAAAATAAAATAATAAAACTAAGGCTTTTTGCGCTTTAAATAAAAATAATAAGTTAATGTAAACAAAATATTATAATATATTAAAAAATTTTATATTTTATAATCAGCTATATAGCTTTTAAATTAAAATAAAATTTAATATAATATAAAAGTAAAAAGGAGAAGTATAAAAAAGTGCTTTTATATTATTGCTAATAATAGTAGTATTTATATAAGTGGCATGTGAATTCTAAATATATATATATTAATATTGCTTATATTTTAACTTAATTATCACTTTTTATTATTAATTCTACTAATAGCTATAATAATAACACCTATATATTTATTTATTTAACTATTAAATTACCTATTTATTTATATCTTTATTTATTTAACGCCTAGTATTAAAAGTTTTAATAATTTTAAAAAAGTTTTGTTTTATTTTGCTTTTAATAATTTATTTTATTTAATTACCCTTTGCTTAGCAAACTAAATACTAGTTGCTGCTTAGTTAATTATATATATTTTTAAGATTTATTATTAAGCTATTAATTAAAAGCAGGTTATAATTAAGCACTAAACATTAAATATTAATACGCTATTAATTTATATACGCAAATAAACTTGAATATAATACTATATAAAAATATATAAGTTAAAAAATAATAAAGCTTATTTAATACTGATATATATAGTTATAAACAACAAGTCTTAAAAAAACTAGTGCTTAAACTATAAATAGCTATAATATAGCAATAAATTTTAATTTACTGATAATATTGCAGCTAAAAAAAAGCTGGAATAAACAGCTTGTTAATTATTAAGTAGTTTAAAATATTGCTATAAATAACAATAAAGTTAAATCTAAGCCTATTATTATATAAAAAAAGTATAGCTAAATTATTACTTTTAATTTAAATAATAAAAATAATATAAATATAATTATTAGCATAAGTAGCTATAGTTATATATATATTTAATATAAAAGATTTTTATAAAAATAAAATAAAAAGTATTAAATAATAATTATATTAATTAGTACCTTAGCTAATATTTGCAAAAAAAATACTAGTAATAATTATAACTTATATTAAATAGTAGTTTTATATTAAAATAATATATATTATATAAACAGTGGCCTTAAAAATAAATAAAATAATATAAATATATATAAAAATTTATAGCGAAACAGCTGCTAGCAAAAGCTTTAGTTAGCAGTACTTATATGCTTATATAATAAGCGTTTTAAAAATTTAAAATAAGCTAAGCTTAATAGTTTATATTTAATAAAAGCTATTTAAACTTATAAGCGCTATTTTAAATTAATAATAATATATTATATAATAT
>MU380344.1:0-68733 GCA_022495085.1 Xylaria sp. FL1042
TATATAAATTATATAATTTTTATATAAAAAATAAAATTATAAATTATATATATTATAATAAAATTATAATTATTTGCTAGGTTTATAAATATTATCGACGTTAGTTTTTTAGCAAAATTAATTTAATAGTTAGTTATTTTTATATAAAGCATTTATTATTATGCTTTTATTTTTTAGTTTTATTTACTTATATTTTATAAATAATATAAAAATAAATAGTTGCTTTATTAATAATATTGTTTTTATTTATTTAAACTATTATATATTATAAAAGTTTTGTTTAATTTAATAAAAAAAGCTTAAGCATTAATAATAAAAGTTATTTTAATATTTTTATTTATTTAAGTAAATAATAATTATATATGCTTTATAAATATTATATAAAAGAACTATTTTAATATATTTAAAGCAGTATAAGCAGTAAAGCTAATATAAATTTAAATAATTATATAAGAATATATATTAATATAAGCGTAAACTTAAAAAGTTAGCTATTATATAAAAAAAAATATTAGTATATAAATTTTAATTTTAATTTTTTAAAGCTTTATATATTTATTAAAATATTATATAAAGTTTTAGCTAAAAATTATATATTTTTTATATTAATAAATAATTAATTAATTTTGCTGTTATATAAACTTTAGCTAACGCTTTTTATAATATTAATAAAGCTAATTTTTATTAATAATAATATTAGCTTATATTTATATAAACTTATAAAAATAGTTTTTTTTAAAGTTTTATATTATAAAATTTTTTTATATATATTTTTTTAAAAATTTTTTTGCGCGTTATAATATATTAGTTTATTTTTTGTTTAAATAATACTGCTGTTTTATATTATATTTTAAGCAAATATGCTTAATTATATAAAAAATAATAAAGATTTAAGCTTTTAAAAAATTAATTTAAATAAATTTATTTTTTTAGCTTTATATAAAAAAGTTAAGCTTAATTTTTATTAAAACTTTTTTTAATTAAAATTTAATTATATAATTTGCTAAGCTTTAAGCTTAAATTTAACGCTTTAGCGTATATTTAATATAAATATAGCCTTTTTTAATAATATGTTTAAAAATTTTAAAAATAAAAAGTTTATTTTTATATAACTAAATAATCTAATTATAAAATTAATTAATATTAAATAATAGGCGAGGCATTTTATTAATAGATTTAGATGATTTTTTAATTATACGAAAGATAAGTGCGGGGTAAACCTATTAACCTTGTGTTTTGTGTTTTACGTTTTGCGTTTTTGTTTTGTCTGAAGTGGTCCCACTGGCCTACCGTCCATGCGCCTATTGCCGATGCAAACCACGGTTAAGGTTAGCTCCAAGCTCTGTCCGAAAACCCTCCACTACTAGATACATTATCGCATCTTCTTAACACTGTAGGCAGTGGTGGTCTCTCCAGCAGGAAAATTTTTACTTCAGATGGAGTCGGAATGTATCGTGACTCCATACCAAATGGAACGGCGCAAGGTTACGGCGGGGCGAAGCCGTATATCCCATCTCTCCCATATATTCACGAGCACTCCCTCTTTCAATTCTATGTGTCAAGGTGACCCTCAACTCATCTCACACGTCAAACACGATCCTAGTTCCGCATCGGACCATGGCTTCGTCTCCGACCCTTCTGACTTCTCTAGATGAGGGGAAGTCGAATGAAGTCATGGGGACACCTGCTGTCGAATCTGAGAAGAAGGCAGCTGATACGGAACTGGCCGCTGCATCCGTCGATGGCTCCCAGAAGGACGTAGAGGCCGGCGAGGGCCTGCAGCGTGGCCTGAACAGTTGGCATCTCCAATTCATCGCAATAGGAGGCACTATCGGCACGGGACTTGTAAGCTGCAAGCCATCCTGTACGATGGCATTGCCATGATCTAACATGTCGTAGTTCCTCGGCAGCGGAAAGGCTCTCGCGACGGCGGGACCTGTCGGTTGCTTAATAGCCTTCCTTTTCGTCGGAAGTATTGTCTACTCGATTATGGTAAGCCTAGGCGAGATGGCTACCTTCATGCCTGTCGCCGGTTCATTCACGGCCTACGCATCGCGATTTGTCGACCCCTCGCTCGGTTTCGCCGCTGGTTGGATTTACTGGTTTAGTTGGTCATCGACTTTCGCGCTCGAGCTTGTCGGCTCGGGTCTTGTTATACAATATTGGGACAAGACCTTGAATGTCGGTATCTTCATCGCTGTATTTTGGGTCGTCTTCACGGCCTGCAATTTATTGCCGGTCCGCTGGTTCGGAGAGTTCGAATCATACTTCGTGTCCATCAAAGTTATCACCGTCATCGGCTTCATCATCTTCGCCATTTGCATCGATGCGGGTGCTGGCCAGCATGGTTATATCGGTTTCGATGCGTGGGTCAATCCGGGTCCTTTTGCCGAATACATAGTTCCCGGGAACAGCGGCAAGTTCGTCGGATTCTGGTCGGTTCTTGTCACTGCAGGGTTCTCATATCAGGGTACTGAGCTTGTGGGCGTTGGTGCGGGCGAGACGGCTGATCCCGCGAAAACCGTTCCGTCGGCCATCCGATGGACGTTCTGGGGCGTCTTTTCACTTTTCATTGCGACCATCTTCTTTATTGGCATCACAGTACCCTCCAACAACCCAAATCTTCTCATCAACGCCAGCGACGCTTCGGCATCACCTCTCGTTATCGCCGCTAAATTAGCTGGCGTCCCTGTCCTCCCACACATAATCAATGCTGTCTTGCTCACCGCGGTGCTGTCGGCTGCAAACTCCAACGTGTACTCGAGTAGTCGAATCATGGTCGCGCTGGCCAGGGACGGGCATGCGCCGGCTTTCTTGGCGCGGACCAACCGCTTTGGCACGCCGCATTACGCCGTCGGCTTTTCGGGGGTTATCGGCCTGCTTGCTTTCCTCAACCTATCGTCTAGCGGAGGCGAAGTTTTCGACTGGCTGTTGAATATCACGGGCATAGCTGGATTTATTAGCTGGTGCTCTATCAGCATCTGCCACTTGATTTTCAGTACGTATTAGCGTCTCTTTTTTCTCACCGTCTTGGCAAGATTTTGCTTCAACCTGCCTTTATCTATATGCTCTAGAACCGCCCTAATCTCTGACACCCAACCTTTCTAGTGCGAGTCCTACGAGCTCGAAGCATATCGCGCGATTCGTTAGTCTTCAAAGCACCGATGCAACCATATTTAACTATCTACGGGCTCTTTTTCTGCGTTTTAATTCTCTTCACGAATGGATTTACGGTCTTCATTAAGTGGAGCACGAGCGACTTTTTTGCGGCGTACATCAGTCTCATCTTGTTCATTGTCCTCTATCTAGGACACAAGGCGCTCTTCCGGACACAGCTCGTAAATTTAGCCGATATAGATCTTGAGCGCGACCGAGCAAGATAAGTAGCAGAAACAAAGCCATAGAATTATCACAAATACATCATATTGTTTTACATCATAAGGGCGATTGATTGAGAAGTCAAGCATGTTTGTGCAGAATGACTAAAGATGAAGTACACAGCGTGATCAATATCACCATCAATCTTCATATAGCTGACGCCTCTTTTTCGTCACAAATAGCGATATATTGCCGTCATCTAAAGTACAGGTTTTATCTTCGTCATAACTATCCTCTATATTCAAGCTAAGAAAGAGCTTCATGCTAGCTAAGTACCTAAGTAGGTACAGGCCAAATCCGTTACAGACCATATAATTATACCTCGCGAATGACCCTGATAGAGGATGGTCAGGTCACTGTTTGAAGCCTATCTCTAGAAAGCCAGCTGTTCGGTTCCAAGCACGTGCTAACCTAAATGGAGCATACCTAATTATGAAGGAAGCTATAAATATAATGCAGTAGGTAAGTACTCAGTAGGAAGCATGTTTCAGCTTTAGGGCGTTTTAAATCCTAGGGGCCGGACAGCCAATCAATTCCCACCGACCTTCCATTTTGGTCCGTCAAGCATGAGCGAACGCCCTAAACAGCACCTTTAACATCGCGTACTCAGTATGTAATACCTAGGTGAGTGGAATGTGACAATGGAATGTATACTAGTCACACAAATGATGTCAACATGCCGACACAGCAGATGCACGTCTTCGAATGCTCGATACTGTAAGTAAGTACTATCATGTGGAATAATACTGAATTGAGAAATCATGAATGTGACTTGACAACAGTGTTCCCAGAGCCGTGCCAGTCGATCAGCAAGGTTCCCTCCTAATCATCACCACCAAAGATAATACAGGCTCTCGGCGGTATTCTAAAAGCCTGGCCAACTTAGTGTATACATCCATTGATGTATTTGGCAGGCGCTTGTGGAACGAGAGGACTTAGGATTTATCAGGCCCCATCATGACATAACCAATGATGCATCTCTGTGTACTACCTGCCTACTCCTTGTGCTTCTCAAAGAAACTCGAGAATATCACTTTCTGCTCTTCATACCATTCATTCACCTTGTGTCCATTGTCCTAGACTCCTAGGTCATACTTTCGCTTCGTCCCTAGCTACCTCCTATCTTCATTCTTCTTGCTTCGTTCATTGAATTGAACGACGTTTAGGCTGGCTCTCCTACGTTGCTTGCTATTGTTCGCGCTTGAGCCCTGTACATTCTCTTTATCGCTTCTCCCAAAGTTCACACAGAATCAATCAAGGCCGAGTATGATGCAATTTTTCCAGATATCACCACTACCAGTTTTACATCGCAGGATTTCGATTTACGTTTCTTTTTTTACGAGTAGCAGTTAAACCTATGGTTCCTCTCTCGCTACCTGGCCAAATCACTTGCTCGATTTTTCTATTCTCTCCCAGTTCTATCACCGAGCTGCCACGACTATGTTGAAGGGCATATTAGTTCATGCTGCTGCGCTGAGCGCGGCTTCTGCAGCCCCAAAGAACCTCGATATCAATAACCCTGGTCCGTGGATTCAATTTCCTCTCTATCTAACATCAACTGACGATGTTATTATTTAACTTTTATACAGACTCAATAAAATCTGCAGCTAGCACAATCGCTTATGGTACCATGAGTTACTACACTGGAAATATCACAAATACCCCAACGGTATGTATATCAATAGTTACCCCCTTCAAAGTGGGCGTTTATTAGGGCTAAATATGCTATATAAGACCATTGCGATATTCCCTCCGCCTCATTGTAAGACCAGCGCCATTGTCCTCTCGCAAAACTCATTCTTGCTGACTTCCCATCACGATAGACTGGTGGCAGGCTGGTGCTTGTTGGGGAGCAATGCTAGACTATTCACACAATACGGGCGATTCTAGTTATGATGAAGTGATTACACAGGCACTTCTAAGTCAGGTTGGCCCTAATTTCGATTTCGTCGATCCGCTTTATGCTGGTTCTGAAGGCAATGACGATCAAGCTTTCTGGGCCTTTTCTATACTGGAAGCCGCTGAGCGGAACTTTCCCCAACCTGATGACTCCATACCCCCTTGGTTACAGATAGCAGAAAATATATGGAACTCTATGGTCGTCAGGTGGGACGACACAACTTGCGGTGGTGGCTTACACTGGCAAATATATGCCAGTAACCCAAACGGTCTCGATTACAAGAACTCGGTATCCAACGGTGGTTTCTTCCAAATGTCTGCGCGACTGGCACGAGCAACTAATAACGAAACCTACCTCGACTGGGCAGAAAAGGTCTGGGATTGGTCACAGAAAATCGGCTTTATCGATGAGAACTTCAACGTGTTTGACGGTGCTAGTTCAATGGAGGGATGCAAGAACATCAACCCTGTCAGCTTCTCCTATTCGCAAGGCATTTATATGTACGGAGCAGCAGTACTATTCAATTACACCGATGGGAACCAGACTTGGGCCGATCGGACAAACCGCCTGCTACAGGCTTCCCAGTCATACTTCAGTCCATTTCCAAACGCTACAAATATCATGTACGAGCATGCTTGTGAATTATACGATACATGCAACACAGATATGAAATCCTTCAAGGGTTATCGTAAGTGACTCTTACAGCTACTAATTTTCCGCTTGTGTCCGGCAATTTTAGAGAGTGTCCCATTCGAGGTTATGGCCATGTCTGAGGACCTCTCTATAAGCCTTGGACACTCACACACTATGATTAAAATAACGAAAACTGACTCTTACTACTGTAGTCTCTCGCTTCATGGCCGCGACGACCCAGATGATGCCTTCGACCCGCAAGGATATCCAAGAACTGCTGGGTGCGTCTGCCGTAGCTGCAGGGAAAGCTTGTTCCGGCGGAGATAACGGCACCGTCTGTGGACAGAAATGGTATTATACACTCTCAGTTTTATCGTTTCGCACATTGCCACTCCATACTTTGCAACACTAAGGGCGAAATATCTTGAGCTTCTGGTGATCACTAATCCCGGGTTTCGAACAGGTACGTCGGAGGATACGACGAGAGTCCGGGCCTCGGCCAGCAAATGACAGCCCTCGAGACTGTGCAGGCACTCCTTGCCTTCGATGCTCAGCCGCCTTTTAAATATGGCGAAATTAAACATGTCAAAGGTGAAACGCCACCGGCTTCGACGATTACACCGTCAGTCACAGCGACTACGGCAGCCTTAGCGTCGGCTACACAAAGCCCGGATTCCGCTGCACATGCTATCGTGGTCAATTATCTTCCGATAGCTGTAACATTGGTTAGCTGTTTTCTGCTTTTCAGCATGTAAGCCGGGAATGATAGGCCCTCTTACGTTGGCCGCCACCCGACAAGCGGTCATTTCCACCTATGTAGTCCCCGCTGTAGATACAGCCCAACTACACTAGAATTATTCCAGAAATAGATGTACGTATTGAAGCTGTACTAATCGCCTATTTTTTTTTTTTTTTTTTTTTTTTTTTTTTTTTTTTTTTGTTGCGGTTTTTAGTATGCCAAAATTGCTATTTAGACTTTTTTTCAATTGCAGCTATGTTGTTTAATTATAGGAGTGTTGGGAGCTATATTTCAACAACAATACGTCACTTAAACGACACGTACAGAACGTGTATTTATATCTACGGAGGAAGTTAAGGCCTCCGCTCTTGCAGGTATACTTCTCTATCTATTTTGGTGTAGAAGAGTCGTTTTCTGAGCTGTCACAAAGCACCCACCCCCTTTTCGTCTTCTTCGCTCAGGCACCATCTTCCACGTAGCCAACTCACCCCTAGCTAACCTGAATACCTACTTTCAACACCTTTAACACTTTTATCAGACTTCAAGAGACTTTAGCGCACGCGTTGTTGTTGTTATTTCTACTGCGTTTTTAAGCTATTTAGCTATTATTCAGCGATTTTGCCATTACTAAACAACCCAACTAACATCAAATTCTACTTGTCTTACTAGTCTCATCATCGTCCCAATGACCCTTGGTGACTTCCTTATTGCCACTCTAAAGATGGAACGTCTATTAATGGACATATATCTTCTCGTTGGTTATAGTCTTCATTGGCTCGTCCGTCATATTTGTTATTACGAAGCGAATGGACCTCACGATATTCCATAGTTCTTGTTTTCGACCACAGCCCAATTACAGGCCCTTACGACCGCTTAAAAATAATGAAAGGACAGAGTGAAGGTCAGAGTGAAGGGCAAGGATAAGGTCACTGTTGGGGTTCGTAGAGGAGAGGCTTCAAGAAATATAAGAACGCAAGTCACTTTTTTTATGTCAGACTAGATCTAGTTATATAGCAGTTTTTTTCCAAAGAGAATTTTCCCATACCAAATAGATATAGTTCTGCTCTGGTGAAAAGTCTTAACCTCAACAGATTTGCTGACTTAGCTATTTTTGCTAACATCTTCTCATGCACCATATTCCCATGAGCATCAAGATAACCACCGCATAAACACTGAAATAATAGAATCAAATATACAATAAGAAGATAATAATCGAATTATAACGCCCATGTAATTTTTAATATATTCCATTATGTTTTATGAAGGTATCTATTGGGGGTTACAATCTGCGAAGGTTTCAATTCACTTGTATACTGTTTAGCTGCAAAAGCGACCATCACTATGCATCTACACAGCGATATTAGCCCACATGCAAGTTTCATGATTGATGCGTCAATTGAATTTTCTGCAGGTACCTCACCAAGCTGCTCCGATCGGAGCTCCACAATGACTGGCGCACTAACAGGTTACCTGTGGTCCTGTACTCGCAAAGCGATGATTGTGCGGTTAATGGTCAAGTACCTCGCGATCTCTAAGGCCACAGCAGAAGAAAAATAAAGTACGCAATTCATGAAAAGCTAAGCAGTGAAGGAGATAAGGACAACTCGTGTCGATCATACCGGCTCACTATGGGGGCATTCAACCTAGAGACCTGTGCGAGGTCTAACATCTTGGCGCTTGAGCCATACCGTTGTGCGAGAGAGTAGGCCATTCAAGAAGTTCTCGCGGCGTCAGTCCCACTGCTAACATCTCTCTCCTAGCGACTACAAGGACGATGGCACAAATATCTTGTTAGACGCAAATGAGAATGCCTACGGGCCCTCTTTGACCGCCGCCTCCGCCGCCTCGGCATCGTCAGCCACCGAGTCGTCAGGACCCGAGATTGACTTCGTGGGCCTGCACAGATATCCGGATCCGCACCAGCGGGAGCTGAAGCAACTCCTCTGCAATCTGAGGAACACTCACCACCACACAGACAAGACCATCACCCCCGACAACTTATTCGTCGGTGTCGGCAGCGACGAGGCCATCGATGGGCTCATGCGCTGCTTCTGTGTCCCCGGCCGTGACAGGATCTTGGTCTGCCCGCCGACTTATGGCATGTATTCGGTATCGGCGCAGGTGAATGACGTCGGTCTAGTCAAGGTACCACTCCTGCCCGCGCCAACATTCGGGCTTGATGTTGCCAAGATAAAAGAGGCGCTGTCAAATGAGCCAAACGTTAAATTAGTATATCTGTGCTCCCCGGGAAACCCGACCGGGTCTCCGCTGGCCAAGGGTGATATACAACAACTCCTTGAGCACCCGACATGGAATGGCGTAGTCATCATTGACGAGGCGTACGTCGACTTCTCGCCCGAGAGCGCATCACTTGCCGAGTGGGTTGCTGAATGGCCCAACCTCGCGGTCATGCAGACGTCATCCAAGGGCTTCGGCATGGCGGGCATTCGGCTTGGGTCTACATTTACATCGGCGCCGATAGCACGGCTTCTGAATAGCATGAAGGCGCCGTATAACATCCCGAGCCCAACGAGTGCGCTCGCAGTATATGCGTTCTCGCAACCGGGGTTGGCGGTCATGCGCGCGAACCGGGAAAAGATCGTTGCGCAGCGCGAGCGCTTGATTCGCGAACTGCCTAAGATCAAGGGGGTGGGACGTCTGCGGGGCGGCATCGAGAGTAACTTCTTGCTCTATGAACTGCTGAATAAGGATGGGCAGCCCGACAACACCACAGCACTCGCCGTGTATGAGAGGCTGGCTGAGAATAGCGGCGTTGTGGTGCGCTTTAGGGGCAAGGAGCACGGATGCTTAGGGTGTCTACGTATCACGGTCGGAACGGAGACGGAAGTTACAAGATTTTTGGAGTCTTTGGAGAAGACCCTTTCTGAGGTCAACGGTTGTGGTGGCATCACAACACCTAAAGACGAGGAGAAAAAGGAGGTCGAGGCCAATGCTGTTATTTCCTAGACTTGGTTGTTATGGAATTGGAGTTTCTGGAATAGACCAAAATGCTTCTAGTTGATAGTGCAGCTTATTCGAAGTTCTCATTTGGATCAGTGAATTTAATTAACACGAAAATTCAATAGAGGTGCATTTACAAGCATAGTAGACAGGCAGAGTGTTATCATTTCGAATGGACAAACCTCCAACCTAGAAGTGTCGAATGAGATCATACGGTTTACCGCATAATAGTGTTTATAAGGATGCTCCAACGTCGAACTGAACCCCGCCCCCACCTAAGTACTTACTCTCTTTTCACGAATTTGTCTGGTTTGCCACTCACTCACAGGTATTGAGACAGGACGTTTCATACGCGCAATAAATAAAAAATCACATGAGCTAGGCGAGGATATCGGAAACTTTAGCCTAGTCGTCATAGATCTGAAAAGCCGGCCACCAAAGCGACTATCTTGTTTTACTCTAAGCGCCCAATGCACATAGAAGAAATCAGTGACAAGGTCGCAGAGCGCCTCAAGCTCGAGCAGTCACAACCTCAACCTGAGACTGAAACCGCGGCATCGCAGCCTGTTGCGACATCTTCGGAGCAGTCACAAGATGACAGCACATCTGCGCCACTGTCGGCGGCCATGTTTCCAGAGCTCTCCCCTGGTCGCGCGATGACGGAGAAGAAGACCGTCGACGAAGTGGTCGCGGAGCTCAAGAGCACACCCTTCTTTATGACGGAGCTGGAAGAGAATGATGAGACTGAGGCCTTCAAGGCCCTAGCTTATGAAGGGACGCCGCTAGAGAACTCGTCCGAGTTCAAGGAGCAGGGAAACGAGTGCTTCAAGGCGCGGCGATGGGCCGATGCCAAGGAGTTCTATACCAAGGGTATCCTGATCCTAGCTGCGGAGGAGCGCAAGCGGAAGCAGGCAGCGATCCATCCTTCTTCACAGGAATCATCAAAAGCAAAATCTGAAGAAGAAGAAGGTGAAAAGCAAAGCAAGGACAGGGAGAAAGAGGATGAGGAGGAGAGAAAGAAGAAAGAAGAGACAAGAGAAGATGAAATCCGCCAGGAGAGAGCGACTCTCGAGTCTCTATACGTCAACCGCGCGGCCTGCCACCTCGAGCTCCAGAACTATCGCTCATGCTGGCTCGACGGGTCCGCAGCGCTACGCTTGAACCCGAGCAACATCAAAGCATACTACCGCTCGGCACGAGCTTTCCTAGCCGTAGGCCGCATCGCCGAAGCAGACGATGCATGCGCGCGAGGTCTAGCGCTCGACGAATCGAACAACGCCTTGAAGGCAGTAGCGCGCGACATCGTGAAGAAAGCAGAGGAGGCGTCGGCGCGGCAGCGGCGCGACGCCGAGAGGCTTGCCAAGGAGAAGCGGCGGGAGATGCTCATCAAAGCAGCGCTGAAGGCACGCGAGATCCGCACCCGCGCCACGGCGCAGCCCCCCGAGATGGAGGACGCGGGCATCAAGCTCGTGCCGGACCCGGACGACCCCGCCAGCCACCTCTGCTTCCCGACCGTGCTGCTGTACCCGGCGCATCTAGAGTCGGATTTCATCAAGGCCTTTAACGAGACCGACTCCCTCGCCGATCACCTCACCTACGTGTTCCCGTTGCCCTGGGACCGCGACGGCGCGTACACCCTCGCCGGCGTCGAGTGCTACATGGAGACCGTCGCTGGGGGACTGGTCAAGTTCGGCAAGAAGGTCCCGCTGCTGAAGGCGCTGTCTGGCGGCAAGGTCGAGGTCGTCGATGAAGTTGTGCGCATATTTATACTGCCTAAGTCGCAGGCTTCAGCGTGGGTCGAGGAATTCAAGATGAAGAAGGCGGCGGAGAAGGGGTCATGATATATAGACTGAATAGTAAAGGACGAAAAAAAAAAAAAAAAAAAGTAAACACGTCGAACTGAATACTGTGCACATGTTCTTCGGTGAGATTATATTACACTAACCTCGTGGGAATAGATATTGTTTGAGATGTGTCGGTCGTTTATGAACGAATGAATGCCGTGTAAGATGATACTGATTTGAACTTACCTCACGATCGAGGTTAAGTGATCAGATGTCTGCATAGAGGTGTCTGCTAGCCAGGTTTAGTTGCGGTACACACATAGTACCTACGATTGATGCTTGGGGCTATATTATTCCCGACCTATTCACTCACAGACCATTTACACGTTCCACTCGCACACTTGAATTCCTAATTGAACGCTTTACGCTAGAGATATATCGTGTGTCTAATTTCGAAAAGGATGAATTTATTTCCGTGTAATGGCATGGTTCTATGAGATGTGACTTCATGCATACATATATGTATAACCTTTTTCACTTGCAGTAATTTTTTTCTGTACCACACCCACTAAGGGGCTAGAATGACAACGAACGATTATTCTTGATCCTTCACTTTGGGATGAATAAGTAGTTGAAGTAATATAGCTTAAGTTGCCAGCCATCATCAATCGTGCATTGGTCATCATTTAGAGATATCTACCCCCTACCTATGAATAAGAGCCACTTGGGATTAGATCTAGATTTTATTACAGCATATAAGATTCATCAGGAAAGAAAAACAACCCTTCGTCTGTCATTTCTCGTCTCATCAAGTACTATGAGTCCCGTGTTTTCATTTCAATGTTAGCCAATTACTAAAGTTCCGTATATAATCCTTCAGAACTAGAGCTTATAGAATCCACAAATGAAGTTTCACATACCTCGGGTTGATACGTATTCTACATTTCAGTCTTATTAGTTCCAATACTTATAGACTAAGATCAGCCGCGAAACAGGTTCGTGGTTTATAGATTGCACTTCCCTCTATTACTATGCTAGTCTCAAAGGCTAACCTCCAATCAGGAAATCCTGCCCGCGCTGGCAAGATACGCGTCCAGAAATCAAAGTCTTGTATTCATTTGTTTTTTGATTGTCCACGAAGATATTGGCTGTGTTTCGTCTTAGGTCGAACCCCGTCGAGAAGGCCAAGACACCGAAAGTTCGTGCCCACAAAAGGCTTGTGCATACTTGTCGTCTCGCCAATATGTCTTCCGCCATTCCTAAATAACTCGAAACCTACTCTATTTGAACATGGAGCTATAATCATATCATTACCGCTCCCGATAGATACACCCGAGTCCTTCTACCTCAGTCGATGCCGCGTGTCCGCGCTTGCATTTTCCCAGCCTAACATAATCCCACGCGACTTATTGATGCGCTTTTAATAGGCAGTAAGCAGATCACCGGGAGAAGACGGGAGTTTCGTTGTACGCGTCCCAGCTTGAAACGGTAGTGTGTGCTGTGCTGTGCGATATTTCTTGCTTGTTTTGATAAGCGGGAAATAAGATAATGTGTACGTGGGACCATGGGTCGGATGTTTTGCTCAGTGATAGGCTCCCCTCCTGCTTCCTCAGTACACTCTTGTGAGGTGCCAAGCGTAGCAATTTGATAAATATCAAGTCTCGAGTCGGGAGTAGCCGGCGGCAAGCAGTGATACAAAAAGGGCACTGTGCCTCAATTAATACAGGGGTTTCCAGATCCATGAGGCGAGCAGCCCCATAATTCCTTTTATAACACTAGGGTCAAGCTAGAGCATCTGTTCACCATGGAGAGTAATTTCCTAGGATACGGTTTGTTGATGTCTACTTACTTACTAAGAAGCTAACCAGTGCAAAAGCCTTCATTCTCTCTGCTTATCATTGTGGTTCCTGCAGCAGGTCCGGGGCATCCGAAGATCATATGCAATCGATTAAATACCTAATGTGAGACTGTGATGGTTCGGATAATGGTTACCGGGAACCTGGGATGATAGTTTGATGTCGTATGACGCGGGTGTTAATTCCGAGGCTTTTAAATTGATGCCTGCTTAATATAAGGTGAACTCTTGACTCCTGATGTTACCTAGAATAAGCCTAAATCAAAGCCTAATAAAATAAATAAGCATTAGTTATAGTTACTATATTTGTTTAAACCAGCTTTTATGACTTTATTGAAAACAATACTATGCAATATGACGGTGAGATGAGGACTGGGACAAGTCCCAGATATTGACTAATACTTAATTATACGTAGACCTAACCACCAGTAACATACTTATCTAGATTTAGGTAGGGCTAGTTGACTCGGATCTTTATAGCCGGCGCTTAGGTTAAATTTTCTTCCAGTTTCCCCTGGTGTCAGAGCGCTGTTGGTTTTGTTTATAGTGCTCGAGCGAATCCCCAAATGTGGTGGAGCCTGGAGGTTGACACTTTTAGTCAAATTCGGCGAAATAGGAACAATGTTAACGAGCCATAACCTGTTAGACTTAATGCGGTAAGTTAGATATGAACCGCTCTAAGCTAAATTAGTATATAGTGGAGAGTCGAGAGTGCTATTCGGCGAAACAGAACAACTGGATCACACGTGATCCCTGTTCACAGTCTTTTGAGCATAACAGACTACAAGCAACAAGGCCTCACTTGCAACAAGTGCCATGGGCCCAAGTCAGTCCACATTCCCCATACACCCATACTAGTAAAGCGTCCAACCGAGTGACGTATAATGGTGCTGACATTACTTGGTTGCGCAATGGCACTCTCCCCATTCTGGGGTACGGGGAAATACGGGGTACGGGGTACGGGGTACGGCCCATGGCTTACGGCTCGTGGGTCGTGGGTCGTGAATTCGTAGCCTTAACCAGGTAAATCTGATTACTTTAACTGACCGTCCGATTCATGCGTTAATACTTGTCTCTTGACCAACGCCGCATATGGATATATATATAGTAAGGGGGACTCGCCTCATTCTCCCCTCTCATCGTTGTGTTCTCCGTCCCAAGCCTGAAGAAAAACAACCCCACAGCCCTCCCCCTTAAGCATCATCATGGATCTCAGTCAGAAGAGAGCCGAGGTCGACAAAGATGTCGCACACGTTGAGGATTCCTCCGCGCCGAACTTTTTTGATAAGGTTGACGCCGAGAATCCCCTCGGTGAAGATATCTCTTACGGCTCCACGGGAGTTCGTGCAATTTTCGAATCGCCCTATGTATCCGGCGCCGCAGCTCTCGCTTCCCTAGGCGGGTTCTCCTTCGGCTATGATCAGGGTGTCATCTCTATCATCCTTACCATGGAGCAGTTCCTCAACGTCTTCCCCAGGGCTCGCACTCCTTTTGGAAGCAGTTTGATGACATCGCTTCTTCTTCTCGGCGCCTTTGTTGGATGTCTGTTATTGCCCTACTTGGCCGATAGGATATCTCGAAAACGAGCCATTGTCGTTGTCGTGGGTGTTTTCACCGTTGGTGCCATCATTCAGACAGTCGCAAAAGACTATACAACAATCTCAGTGGGGAGAGCTATCGGAGGATTAGGAACGGGTACATTGGCACTGGTACGTTAGTCCGGCGAAAATCTATCTTTTGACTTGCGCAGGCTAACTAAAGAAGGGCGCGCCACTCTATATATCTGAAGTTGCTCCCCCAAATATGCGAGGAACCCTTTTAGTACTTGAGTCTATCTCAATTGTTTCAGGAGTTGTTATCGCCTTTGTAAGCCACCTTTCGCCTCCTTAACAGTTTTCGATTTAAATCATCCGACGGTATTAAAACTATCATCAAGACAACGTTTAAATTGACAAAAGGAAATACGACATGACTAACCTTACTCGTTACAGTGGATCACGTACGGTACCCGTTTTATTCAAAGCGAAGCATCATTCAGGTTGCCATTTGCGCTTCAAATTGTCCCCGCACTTTTCCTCGGTGCAGGCATTTTATTCTTCCCATTCTCGCCTCGGTGGCTTGCTCTAGTCGGCCGCAATGACGATTGTCTCGCCAGTCTTTCCAAGTTGCGAAATCTTCCTGTCGACGAACCACGGGTTCAAAAGGAATACCAAGCGATCATTATCGAGGCTGAGTTCCAGAGGGTAATGCAAGAGCGCAAACACCCAGGCAAACAAGGGCTTCGTCTCGAACTTCTTCAGTGGGTGGATCTTTTCAGTCGCAAGATGTGGCGACGGATGGCTGTGGGCATAGGTATCAGCTTCTTTCAACAGTTTATGGGTATCAATGCATTCAGTGAGTATTGCCAGATCACCATGCACCTCAATCGCAAATGCTTACTCTAGTGATCTTAGTCTACTACGCGCCAACGTTGTTCAGACAGCTAGGACAAAGCGATGAACTTTCGCTCACCCTATCCGGGGTATTCAACATTCTCCAACTCGTCACAGTCTTCGTTTGCTTCTTTATCATCGACAAGGTTGGGCGACGATGGTTGGCTATCATTGGCGCTACGGGTACGGGCATCTCATACATTGTCATTGCGATCCTCTCTGGGTTGTATGAGAAAGACTGGCTTCACCATACCGGTGCTGGTTGGGTATGCGTAACATTTGCGTTCCTTTTCATCCTCTTCTTCGGCGTCTCCTATTCTCCACTAGGATGGGCCTTGCCCACAGAGGCTTTTCCAACCTCGATTCGCTCCAAGGGTGTTGCTCTCTCCAACGCTACTATCTGGCTTTCGAACTTCATTGTTGCTATTATCACCCCTCCTCTGCTTGAGGCAGCTGGATATGGCACATATATCTTCTTCGCAGCTTTCTGTGGCGGTGCACTCCTATGGGCTATTTTCCTGCTTCCCGAGACGAAAGGAAGAACACTGGAAGAAATGGATGAAGTTTTTGGCGACACCAGCGGTCGAGAGGAAATGGAAATCCTAGACATGGTTACAAGAACCAATCTAGCTCAACGATCTGCTGCCCAGCCGACTGCTGAAGTATAGCAATGAATTTGTATATAGTCATTCAGCTATTCGTGGCTGTAGCTAAACCCCACACTTATTTGTACAGAATCTTAGATTAACCCCTTTTTGAGCCCCCCTTCGACTAAAATCGGCGAGAAATGCAATATCGGGCGTTCGATCTTGGCCCGCTGTATAACTCGGAAGCCACACTCAACTGTAGTCGAATGTTCTTGATCTAGCAAGCAAGAGCTACTTTAATACCAGCTGTGTGGAGACTTTCGATTTTTCCTAAAACGGTTGTTCAGCTCCTGGGAGGGGAGACCACTGACTTGTAGTAGTTACACATCAATGACATACCGCCTGCGACCCACAGGACGGTACATTCTCATATGACCCTATATCCTACGAAGTCTAGCTAAAAGTACTGAGTCAAGTATGATTACAGGTTTTCCCTTGCATTCAGAACAACAGCTGGTCGGCCATGAACAGATAGGAAGGGTTGTGGTGCTAGGTGTGGTGGTAAAATGGGAGAAAATTATATACCCTAGAGCTAGGTAGCTCTCAAAAGTTCTCTCTGGATAATGCTATGAACCTAAAAGCAGCTAGAATAGTTACCATAAGCTAGAGAATAAGTCATATTCCGCTTAAGTATAATTTAGGTAAGCTGCTCCCGATTGCTCTTTTTGTTCCTGGCCAGCCTCGTCAGCTACAAGATATTATTATTCAATAGGATATGTAATTTTAGGCAAAGGGCTAATGGTTCTATTTTATAGCTGCAGGAAGAAACTCAGCTGAAATACACGTTGCATCATAGCATCCTTTATATCACAGAGCTACGGATCTATTGGCAATGTTGAATGGCCTTTAGTACGAGATCATACGTATCACACGCGTGACAGAATACAAGTCTGGTTGTACTATGTCTATTGCGTATATCTGTTATTCTCTGGAAAAGAAGGTCTCGCACGAAGCAGAGTTCTCCTTAAGGGAGAACTTTGCTTAGCGTACGGGCTAAGAACATAAGGGAAATTAGGGATATACGTGACGATAGCCTCATGGCAGGGGTCGTACAAGGCTGACGTTGCAACCAATAACCAATGGTTCCAACAGACAAGCCATTTATACGCTAGCTATCTAAACAGAAAATCTTTGGACTACTTACCTAGCTGCGCATATCCATTTGGATATAGAGAATAGAGAGGTAGGAGTAATATGGGTGTACAACACATGTGGCTTACGAATTTCGGAGGAAGAACTAAACTTCTATAAACCGGGGGATAGCTTAGCGGAAGTAGAAAAGATGAATGGCACCCATGATTCTTCTATTATAGCGAATTCAAGCGCGATTTCTTTTTATCGAGAGGTTCCTCAATGTCTTTAAGTGATTAACTGCCCGTGGGATTATAGAACCGTCTCCATCCCCAGTAAGGATAGTAACATCCCCCGAACCTCTAGCTGTCACATGGGAGCATGCGTGCATACGAGAGGCCACCTATTATGCCATGCCCCGCGAGGTGCAAGGGTCCTTTTTAAGTCATATTCGTATAGGCATGAAGGCGCATCGCATAAGGTCTCGAATGTGAAGTAAATGAAGCTATTCAGGCATCCAAGATATTGAGCTGAACGCTAAGACAGCGGGCCCAAGGTCGAAGGAAATGCTGTACATATAGCCCGACTCCTAGGAGACTATGAGAGTCTTCTGGGTAGTCAAGGGACCCATGCCATCATAAGAATATTATGCCCACATAATAGTTTTAGAAGCTATTATTTAGAGGTCTAATAACTTCATACAGAACGTATTATAGATTTTCTACATATGCCACTACAGGTTCCCCTCCGTAGTAAAACTTTGTAACTAAATTCGTGTCCTAACTTCCACCGAGCACTAGTGGCCCAAGGAAGAATCAAGGTTGGAGAGCGGGACGGGGGAGGCCGATGACCCTGAAATGTGAGGCTCTGTCGCCTGCGAAGCGAAGCCGCATCTTCTAGAGAGTAGGGTAGGGATCAAGTCCGGGAGTGTGCATGAGCTGTATCTTGGCTGTCACCCAAAAACGACGCCGTTGACGCGTGGTAGCGCACAACGGCTTACTTAGTATATAGCTGACCCCGCATCTCGAGTATTGCCACGATAATCCCATGACGAATCAGCGTCCGCCCAGTTCGGGAATTCTGGTATATCTACCAGTCGTTATCCGGTCGTTTTAAAAGCATTGTTCGAGATATAGGTTGCTTGTTAACTGACATCCATGCCTGACCAGACGCCTCCACTCACTCCTAATCAGCCCCAACATCCATTACTAGGAGCTGAACCCTCTGGCCAAAATTTCTCAGGCCAAGGGCAACATCGTTTTCCTCCGACGCCAGAAACACCCCCTACCGTTTGGAAGAATCCTCGCGTGTCGCACTCCTCAAGCCTAGTGAATGCTGGGCCGTTTCTCACGAAGGATTCATCAGAAGACCAGCGCGAAACTGACATAGATGAGCTACAACCCCCGGCGTCACTAACTGCATCGCTTGGCGCTAAGTTTCTTTTGGGCGTCCTTAAAGTCTTCAACGTGGCCACCCGACGAACCCGCCGCGAGCGGGAGGCTCTGTCTAAATCTCGAGTGGACAACTTGATTGGCTTGATCAGAGATATTCACAACTGTATCCCCCAGGAAGGACGCTCAGAAGTCATCACGAGGAAGCTCTTACCCGGCGACTACAAAGCACTCCTTGAAAGGTTGGGGAGTTCTGATAACGATATCTCAGGGTTTTTCCATGAAGCGCTCCGGTACGTAAGGATGAAATATGCTAGGGTAAAAGCGTATCATGCAGGAGCGTGGAGCTCTTAACTGACTAACCCTTTATAATCAGATACGAATACCGACCGTCTCTCATTAGCAGGGCGCAATTTACCATTCGTATGAATTCAGTCTTCCATGAAGGCATGATAGCGGATATAAACAGGCGTGTGACAGGATGGCTTGATCACATATTGAAAAACGAGCGTGGAGAATATACTTCTAAAATCGTCGAGATCGCGGGCCATTTAGACCCCAAAGGCGCCAGGACCCTGCAAGTCGGTGAGAAGGACTTACGTTCGGATTGCTCTTATATGTATAGACCCGCCATTGCCGAACTGCCAGCACTAGTGGTGGAGGTAGCTTGGTCACAATCTACCAAGAAATTGCGAAACAAGGCGAAGGAGTTGATTCAGGAAAGTGAGGGTTATATTCGTACTGTGGTTGGATTCGATTTCTACGGCACATACAGTACTTGGGATAAGATCAAGGAGCAATGGGACAGAACTGGCATACCTCGGCGCGGGCCCGCATGTGTCTTTGTCTGGCGAGCTGTTTTTGATCGTAAAACGGGCCGGGTTTCTCTTGACGACGAGGGCCAACCAAAAATAACGGAAAGCACTCATGTTTTTTGCGATGAGCATGGGGAGGCAAATTTAGATGAGCGCGTGTGTCTCGGGTTACAAGACATGATCCCCGAGAGGGCATTACGGGAAGAGAGAATCGATAGAAGAGGTTTGCGGAGCGTAGAACTTGTCATCGATTCAACCACTCTCATACACCGTTTTGATAGGGATCTTGAAGATCAGAAAGCGTATGAAGACCGGAAAGCGGGTGGAGACCGGAAAGCGCGTGAAGACCAGACCATGTTAGAGGGTGAGCCGGGAGAGGCTGGGAATAATGCCAAGAAGGAGAAGGGGGTTGAAGGTAATTCCAGAATCAAGAATTTGTTTCCGAGATACAGTTATAAGTTGCGCCTAACGGAGGCGCGGCAGCGGAGGAAAGGGACTTAGTCGACGACAAGCAGTATGACCCATTAATACATTCGTTCAAGTCATAAGATATTTATCCAAGTCGCTTCAAGAAGTATCTATCACAAGCCGTCTCAGTAAGCAGACGGTTTTTACACTGGTGACAAAGTAATTCTCACTTTTTGGATCGATAAATGCAGTTGATGTAGATGCTGGTAGCCGGGGGTTCACTGACGGACATAGATTTGAACGTAGTTGATGGCCACTAACTCGAGATTGCCGTCGAATTTGAGAACCGCCCTTTTCATGACAGAGGTTCTATATGAACTTGTGGCCGAAGACCAATCTGCGCTACAAGGGTAAGTAGACAGTAGTAGGCGGTTGCCAAACAGCTTCCGCCTTCCAATCAACACCCAACGTGTCTTCAACATCACACAAGTGTCTATAAAGACAATGATAGAAAGTCTTTATGAGAATATGGAAACATCTAAAGTTGAAAACATACTTCAATCCACCGCAAACATAACCGCTGCATTCGAGAACACTGCTTGCCTTGTGTCTAGTCGAATGCAAGCAGCTGATGGCTCTCCTGTTGCTGGAAAGACGCAACTTTGGGTTCCGGTCATCCGCGTTCGCTGGGCATTCATAGCCTTTCCGCTCTTAACATTGCTCGCCAGCTGCATATTTGTTCTTGCTGTGATGCTAGGGTCTCGCGACTTAAAAATAGAGACTCCAAAGTCTGACTCCCGGCCAATTTGCTTTACGGATTAGACAACAAGACGAGGGATATTATAAGATTACCCCATCAAGAGAGAAGAGATGCGGCGAGGATTTTTTGTTAAACTAACAAATGAGAGGAATACATTTAAGTTAAAAGGCTAGAAGACATAAAGTCGAAGGTGGACTGTCAGAGAATACGTTGGTGTGTTGTTGTTGACCGTATACGCTTACCCTTAAACTACTGAAAAATAAAGCTAAACCAGTTCAAAATGTAAGGATTACAGGTACCGCAACCATTAGGACAGCTATTTCATGTCTACTGCCGAAGTTTTGGGCATAAGCGACCCTATACAATTAGGTTGGATTGATTGATATGTCTCCATTCTGCACTGAATAACCTCGTATTTATAACCCCTTATATTTGACAGCTACAACCCGAGTCATCAATACTGCGTAATTACATACAATACACCTTTGTCTCCGCTCCGCTCCAAGACATATACCCAGGCCCCGTACTGTACTTATTCAACACAATTTCCTCAAACGCCTATTCATAACCCCGTTGGCTTATTCGGCGCGTGATAACCTGCTTAATCTAACTTTCTGGTGGACAAGAGCGCAGTAGACCGCGTAGATTTTTAAACTAAAGCCCTTCTTGTCCACTATTACTACATAGTATTCGATCGGGCTCTTTTGATCCGCGGGAACACGTCGTCAAGCGGCGAGGCCAATGATACCCCTTCACTGCCGACCTTGGCCTCACTACCTCCACCTTGAGAGACGTATTTCCCATCATCTCCGCCACCACTGTCAAGATTGCCGACGTCTTCCCCGTTACCATCAACCCTGCCGGTAATGGTCTCGCCGCCTCCGACACCCCGAGGATTTTCCCTACCCAAGTCCTGGACGCTGAGGTTCAATAGAAGCAGCGCGGCCTTCTTATCCGTTGTCACGGATAAGTTGGCCACCGCTTTATTGCCGTTCTCCGCTGCCGTTGCTGCTATGTGTATTGATCCGTTCCCAGCGTGGTTCTCCTTGTTCGTGTAATACCGTCGTGATAGTTGGTGTTCTTGATAGCTTTGGCGCGGTGCTGTCGTTCGGTGGTGTGGGCGGTCTGCGTCATCGTCCTCTATGCACGCGGCTGGACGCTTTGCTACTCGTGGAGACTCAGGAAATAAAGATGATGCCTGCTGGGACGGTGATGCCTCGGAGGGTGATGGCAGCTGCGATTCATGCGCAGAATTCGTGTGATGATGATACGACGTCTGTGGATGGCACTGGGACGGAGACTTGCTCCATGGGTGATGGAGGGGATAACGAGCCTGTGGACGTGACATCCTTGACACGTTCACATTCGGATACGGTAATGTCCGTAGGTGGGCTGCGGTCGTGGACCGCGGTATTGCACTTAGCCAAGGACTTGGGCCCGCAGTCCGGTAACCATTTGAATGGCGGAGATGGGACGGTTGTTGAGGCGTTGCGTTGGCCGGGGTCCAACCGCTGCTCTTGCTACTGGCATGTCCTAGTCGTGGGAGAGCGATAATGGACGGGATTGGTGAGTGTAGATAATGTGTGATCCGGCGACGAGAGGGTTTGGGGTCTAAGTTAGTGTGGTCCGCAGCGGGCGAGATCTCTCCCTCGGTATCTGTCGTATACGGGCTGTTATTCTCGCTTCCTGGGGTCGAGACACACGTCTTCCGCACATGGCTATCGTCATGCTGAGCGCGAATACCGCGGCGATCACGCTTGGGACTTGCAATACCATCGTTATCGTTCCTCGGCCTAGAACCCACACTCGCTGTGTTATTGCCGTAGAAATGCCGGTAGTATTCGGCTTCTCGAGTGGACTGGATCACTATCGCCGGATCTATAACCATACGACTGTAATCTGGTGCGTCGACCTGTCTACAAAAAGCTGGAAAGTCAGGCCCAAATATAGGAATCAATGCCCCTGATATGCTGTAGCAGAATGTTGCACAGACGGCCTTCGCACACTGATAAGGCATCCAGTAACCTTTAGATGAACGGTTAAACGTCTTTTTCTTTCTTTTCTCTTTTTGGTACATATTAGAGAAGTGATCCAATATAACGTACCTTGAGCGATGATCGAGCCTCCTGTGATGCTATGTGTTATTTCCTTGAGGCCAGGGTTCAAGTTTAGCATCTTGGCTGGCGTTGTCTATAATTGTCAGCATGGTGTAGCTAGGAAATTACAGACTTGACGGAAGTTTTCCGTCTTTTTATGGCTTACTTTGGGATATTTGCAACATTTGAAGAACGGGGTCATACGAACGAGGCCGATATTGTAGTCCCACATAACCGCGTACTCGGTATCATCTCCGGGAACTTTGAAGACGTACTGAAAGACTGCGATGGTCGGGGTTAATGAGCAACCACTCTACTATTAACTTTTAGAATAATATGTTGTGACAAGTACCTTCGAAACTTTCCCGCCCAGTCTTCTCAAAAAAGTCCTTCTTCCCACTGTTGTAGGGTATGTGCCGAGAATACTCCCGTATTTTCCCGAGCGGATAGACTTGGAACATCCTTGTCTTGTGAAGCGACATCTCATCTAAATTCTCGTATGGAGGGAAGTTTATGGATCCCTTTGGCTTGCTCTTGGTGAAGATTGCTGCGTCCTTCGGCATCTTGTGCTTGGGTATGGCTGATCGCTCTAGGAACATAGACTCCTCACCACAAGAGTCCGTTGGAGATGATGATTCTGGGCTAGGGGGGAATCCATTTCCGTTCGACGACCCCGGCGGGGCAGGGTTGAGGAGAGACGACAGAGAGAGCATAGCGGTGAGTGGTTGTGGGTTGGTGTTTGTAGGTGTGTGTGCGTGTGTCTATATCAGGTGCTCTGCTATTGCAGGTAGGAATACTATTGCGTATGGAATTCAACAACAACCACGAACGAGGAGACGTCGCTAAGAGACGAGATCTAGATAACTCAGGATAGTGCCTGTATTAGTCAATAGGTAAGAGAGGAAAAGAGGGTCCCAAGTCTTCTTAAGTCTTGCAAACAGACAAGTTTGAAGTCTGTCTTCGCAAGAACGGTGGAGCCGGATGTTGGCACAAGCAGGCCGAGATTGCTTTCTTCTCTGAGTATGCCTAGTCATGCAGCTATGCCTGTAAAACACTGAGCGGTGTCCAATACGGCGGTATAGGCTGGTGTGTAGTCGGAACAGGCTTCTTTGTCAACGATGTCTTGGAATCGACCTGTGAGAGTAAAGATGCCCGTTTGTATGCACCCACCGCCTCTTAGGAAGGCCGAGTTCTCAGCCACGAAATGAAAGGTGATGGTGTATTCCAAACAACTGAACACCATTTCTGTCTACCCAAGGCGAAGTAGTGTACTCAAATTGTAGGCAAGGACAGAGGGCACTGATCGATATCGTAGCATCTTGACGGGAACATGTCGGGACCAATACTCTAGGGCCACCAAACGAGGCCTTGGACTACATACCATTGCCGATAAGACCGGGCTCAGAGCAACTCTAGACGTATCAAGTCGGGGCGCGGATCCGGATAACATCGAGGTCTTTAGGCACGCTTCAATAGATTTTCAACTGGGCTTGTCCCCAGCCCCAAAAGGGCGATCGCAGGTGACCGCATGACACAGCAGAATTTCTGCTGCGGAACTAGCAGTATGGACAGCAAATAGTTTAGTACAGCAAATACTCTCTCTGTAGTGGCGAGCCCAAACAGGGACTGGGGTTGTTTGAGAGGCATGGAAGCCGGTTGACAGAAAACTAACACATCGGCAAGCTGCATATTGTACCGTCATGGTTTCTAGCCCAGGCGGTATCCTGAGTAGGGGAGAACAAAGAAAGTGGCCGTAGCAAGTAGATAGATCCTAGACAAAGATTGCTTGACTCGACACACGTGTACCCGTAGCTGTCACTCTAAAAGGCGGAGGCTTGGATGGAAATTGGCGACTGTGACATGTAGCAGCGACATATCCTCCGGCCCGTCTCTCTCAGAGACAGCAAAACAAAAAGAATTCACGACGATTAGGTCTTGGGCTTGACCGCCGAGAAGGCAAGTCTTTATTCTGCTGGTGGGAAGGGCTCTGTGATTAGCCGATACCCACATAGCATTACTTTCTATAGATTCAATAACTCGAAATAATCTCTCGACCGCAAAAAGGTAATTATATACAAGGTACTTGACGTCGGTAATGGTACAATGAATGGAGGGATGGGGGGCGCAACCGTAGTCTTACTCATCAATTTCCCCCGGAAGAGTATGAGATGGATAGAAACACAAGAACATATCTCGTGGGTATACAAATGCGGAGTTATTCTACCCTCAAACGATCACGACCTTTACATGCTCTTAAGCATGATCATTTTACTAGCACACCAGTAGCATCCGAGTGAGGCCGACATCGTGGCCACCCGAGACAACCATGTGCCCGGTTAAGGCGGCTATCTAGCCCAAAGTAGAGGAAATGACTGGTCTTACAATGATCAAAGCAATATAATAGATGGCAATAGCGGCTCGATAGATGCGTTTCGATATCAATTATTTGAAAGGTCTACACACGAGTATGGCAACTAAATTCAAGTCTAACCCCAAAGCGATTATCATGAGCGTTGTTTGCTCCTAGAGCACAAGTTTGGGCCCAATGTGGCACCCTCCTAGGTCGACTACGGACGCAGGATAGATCCTCGAGTCATTGACCACCCTGGGCACGTCTCCCAGCATGCCGTGTCGCCTAGCATATCGAAGCGCTGCTGCGGCATGCCGGCATTGGCTGCCGCTAGGAGACAGCTCTGGGCAGATGCCGCATCACCATCGCATTGCCAGAATCGGACGTAGCAAGAGTGGAGAGAGACAGCTACTCACATGGCACAAGATTAAAGCACGGGACGAGAGACCCGTGACTGCTAACACCAACACGTAGAGGAGGAAACAAAGAAGATAGAAACACCTTGAGCGATTGAGATTATCGTCTCGCGCGTGTGTGAGTTCGGCAGCAACGCAATCAAGTCCTTGGCCGTCGTCTGTGGCATGTAGTTAAGAGGGGAAAGATTGCCCCACGGGTTCTATGAGACGGGATAATTGAAGGATCATCCCAGTCCCAGCTGCTGCGTGTGGCAACCATGTGCGAAGAAGCATGGAAAGGATCCGGGCGATATTACCGATGGCCAGGGCAGCCGGAATAGCATTAACACCCGCTCCGGCGCGTCTGTAAAGCCACCGTGCTTGACGTTTCTTAAGCAGCACCGTTATAATCACAATAGAGGCCTTAGATAGACAGTTAGTTGATTCATATTGCTATGGGCTTGGAATGACATTATCAGGTAAATCTGGAGGTCTTTAGTGATGCTGGCCGTTGTCGTGCAACGGCGAAACACGGCGGTTGTGTACATGATGACCTCGGGAAATGTCTTACCACCTTGAGAAGCGTTGGCAGTAGTAACGATAGTAGAAACACTCTAGTAGTCGTAGCACAGGTACGGACAACGGAGTATTGTGCATTTCATAGCCCGCATTATACTCTTTAGATAGAGCCATGTGTTCAAGGTGGGACGAGCTGTCGTGAAAGCTACCTACCTGGTAATATCTATATAGTAGTGAGTTCTGAAAATTGGCGGCAAGAGCGGTATATATCTCGTGACTTGTGAACATCTATCGTAAAAATTCGAGGAGCGGTATAATTCACAGACATGACATATTGAGACAGCGAAAGAGCTTGAAAACAGTGTTGTATTATTACCTGCCCATCCGTCACCAGTGATAGAACTTGAGAGATTTACTTGGACAAATAAGCATCCAGTATATCCGAACATCTGTTTTCATGGTGTTTTCCAGATAGAGCCAGCAATTAGAGCTGGTCTGTTTGCTTCCTTCTCCCCTTTGTGCTCTTCATACAAACCAGTCATGACCATCATCCAGTAACACGCGAAAGGAAGCGAGCCTTCACTATTGACGGCATGTCCGCACGCCTTATGCAAATTAGTTTGTTCTTACTACCTTACACGTATTCTGTGCATAACAACATGCTACCTCAAAGTCTCCCTAATCGAGGCAAATGCACGTATCCAGCGCACAACGATGATCGAATCGGTGCTGCTGAGACACCACATGCAAGCTTCTCCCCCGACCAATCAGACGGCCATTTTTCACCGTGCGTCTTCAACCCTAGTGAGACATTTCGGGCTAGAGCTTTGTCTTCGGTAGCCACATGTGGCTGATCACTACAAGACTTGTGATACCGTGCAGGTATTTCCGGTAGAGAAGTAGAGTGAGTAGTGTAAGTGAGGCTAAGGAGGGGGGAGTCGAAGAAAGAACCATCTGTGTGACGGCATCAATGTAATGCCGTGAATATGAGAAGTGGCTGCTTAAATTTAATAATTATCACTCCACGCTCAACACTCGCTATGCGTCAAAATGGACCAAAAAAATACGATGAATAGCTCTAACTTTGACCCCTTATCAGTGCCAGATATTAGCCCCACTTCCCTCAAGATAATACTCGAAGAGGAGTGAGTGAGAGGAAGCCGATATGACCCTGCTTTATGTAAGATCAAACGCAGCGCCGCTGCCTACCAAAGCGAGATATATATCCGCCAGTAGCTGACGATGATGACCCAACAAGCGACGACATTAAGGAGACGGACGAGATGTCTGATATCAACATATCAAGTAAACAGTATCAGGTTTCTTTTCATCACGCATACCATTCATCCATTAACTACTCACAGCATCTTTCGAAATTAAACTGGTATATGTCGAGAAAAGAGGAAAACTCTGCAGGGTTGAAAAATTAGTACGTAGTATTTATGACTACATATAGTAATTAATACTAAAGTAATAAAATTGCAATACTATAGTAGTATTAGTATTAATAGTACTGATTTTCAACCCTGGGAAACACGATTTAAGAGTGAGTTAGTTATACGAAATAATCTACCATCCCCGTAATGAGCCCTTTTCTCCTTTGATCGTGCCCGTAATTAATAAGAAAGCATATTATATGTCACAGAACCTTAACAACTGAGGAGGAAATCTAAATCTGTCGAAGCTCTCATCAGCTGTCACTATCCTTGCATTTCCCCCTACGTTTCCTCCTACCCGTATCCCTTCCCCTATTCCTATCCCTACTTCTACGTCCACTTCCCGGACAACATTAGTGTCAAATCCTGCTCCTGCACCTACACCACCGGTTTGCTGAGCCTTTTATATCACAATATAACTTTCCAGGATAGGGGAAAGACCACAAGGTGGCTGAAACGCATGCTGGGTTGTTCATGAAACATCTTTTACAGCTTATTGGCTTTACTCTGGCTATTCCCCGCCAAGGACAGAGAGGTAGAGGTTAAACCGTTTGCAACTCGTCGAGCCCAATGTAGACAAGCCAAGGTCCTGCGTCCTGCGTTGTTAGGATTATCGCAAAATTAACTATTGTGAAGAGTAAAATAAGAGGCCGTAGAAAAAGAGACAAGGAAAAAGGGAAGGGTCAGGACGATTGCTGTCCTTAGAGTAAAATGCTACACTCGTCGAATTACTGGGGAAAAAATAGATTAATTACTGTTGTTGAAAACCTCCCATATCGGCAAACCTTGGTCATACACCCCAACACCGTCCTTGCCCTAACCATGTATCCCGCATTCTGCAATCAATATCGTAGTCCTCGCCTCACTTTTCATCTCTCGTCCTCCCATCCATGCTCAGGCCGCCGTACAATCACCACCCCAAAACGTGTACCATCTCTGCTCCTGTCACATCAAAAACAAGTCGCCCAACTCGAGAGTCGCCACGTACGCCGTGTATCAAGTGAATGTTTGAACTCTGGACGCTGAGCAGGGGTTCGAGTTGAAGGTTTACCCCTCTGCTGTTGTCAAATTGGGACACACGTTAGGCTTCGATTATTGCCTTCAATACTGCCGTATCTCATCTCAAACCATCAATCATATCGAGCCATTTGTTACACAGACCAATTGTGGGAACGGAGCGCAGCATAATAGGTATGATGTGCACACTTGCCGAAGGTGACCGTAACTTGTCCTGGCTGGTACCCAAGCACCCATTTAAGCGGCCAAAGGCTCCTCCACACCTTTAACATCAACCTCTTCAGATCCGAAGTCCTTCTTAGGAGCTTCGGGAAAATCGGATTCCTTGATCTTAGATTGGGGAGAAGACTTTGGGGCGGGCTCGGGGGAGGCAGAGCCGCCACGGTGAAGCAGCGTCTGGGCCTTGGCAGTGTAGTCGCCCATGTATTGCTTGGTTATCTCGGTGGCCTGTGAGGTGTGCTTGCTGGCAACTTGGCGCAGTTGCTCGGTCTGGCTATTCAATATGTCGGATCCCTCCTTCAGATAGTGGTCGATGAGCTCTTGGTTGGTAGTGTAAATAAGTGGCCCTAGGAACAGGAAAGTAACACCAATCAAAGCCATACCCCAGTAAGGGACAATCTTGGCCAGGTAGTAGGAGAAGAAAGCCCCAACTGCAGCCTATGTGATCTTTCAGCAGAGGATCTAATAGGCTGAACATCATGACAAGATAACTTACAGTAACAGAAACCGGAATATTCTCAGCAAACAAAATGCGTTGAGCTTCGATGACGAAGAAGTTGACTAGCTCATGAACATCGCCGATAGCAGCATGAAGGGTCTCACGGGAGACAGTGTAATACTTGCGAGGTCGCAGCTGAGATACAAGGCCATTTCCAAGGATGGCCTTTCCGGTGACTTCAGCGAGCACGGTGATACCGAGGACCATCCATGTGGCTTTGAAGAAGTATCGGATGATGTCAAGGTATCTAGCGGCAAAGATGAGGGTAACGGCGCCAGCGTAGGCAATAGCGGATGCTCCTGTCGGGAAAGGATCGGTTAGCGCTATCTGTAATGGGGGATCACGCGACTAGCTCAAACGTACGAGGATTCTTCCATGACAGCAATTCTGAAAAGAAGGAGTGGTAATGTGTCAAAGGTTGACCGGTAGCAGCAGGTTGCGCGGGGGTGCGGCGGGCATCAGCGAGATTGGAGAACTCGGCACCTGTCTTAGTAGTCTGGTCCTTCATGTTTGCGGCAACGGGGCCTGTTCGGTCCAAGGATGGAGGCGTTAGTAGAGAGGCATGAAAGAGACAACTGATGATAGGGGAAAATGAATATTGGCGCGAGGAATAAGGTTGAATAAACTTAAGAGGGATTCATACCGTTGGCGAGTTGATCGTAGGCAGCTCTGGCGTCTATGGTAGGAGGGAGATATTAGTTTCGCAATGACGTTGCACAGGTCAGATAGGGAACGGGAGGGGCGCGCTCTAGCTCTATGTACGCGTATGTCTTCATGTGTGCGCAAAAAAGCTATAGCTGTAGCGAGGCAGGGAGTAGTGAGGGAGGGAGGGAGGGAGAGAAAGATGTAGGTATAAGCTCCTCTCGTTTGAAACACTGCGATGATACAGAACAGATTAGCCTAACGAAAGTCTTGTAAGTAGCGGGGGGGAAGGGGGAGGTCTGATTTGATGTCTGTTACGTGTACAACACGATACCACATACTACCTAGGTTAGGTAGGTAGGTTGCAATACGGATACAGCATACATATCCTGAAGCACTGACCTTACTGCCTTTTAGGGCATCGACCGAGTTGCCGCCGTTGGCGGAGGAGTCGGTAGCCATGATAAGCTCAGGAGAGGATATACAGCTTGCGATAGGTAAATGTACAAAGTCTGTTAGGTTTGGTCGAAAAGCAAGGGATTCCTATCTTCTCTTGTTTGAGGTGAGCACGCGTGTCCGGCAGGTGAATTTGTTTGGATGCCGACGAGGGAAATATGCGTGTAAATAGAAGACGCTCGGCAAGATACACAACACAAGATTGTGAAGTTTGCTGCCCGAGATAAGGATGGAGGGGATCCGAGGCATTGTTACGTACGTACCCTTTCTTTCTTTGCCTTTGACTCTGTTCTCCCTTCTTTTCCTCTATTCCTTTTTTCCTTTTCTTTTTTCTTAGGTATGTCAAGATTCAGGCACAGATTGGTCGTATGAGGTTGTGTCGGATAGGGTTTTGAGTTGTGGGAAAGAATTTGAACTGTAGGTTATTATTATTTTTTTTTACTACCTACCGGTCCAACTGGGTCGGGTCAGGATGAAGCATAACAGAATGACAGCCTAGACTGCGTACCTTACCAAAAGTGACTAGGCGCGCAAAGCTGCAGTGGGTCATGATACCTATTTACAGCACGCTTGGGTAAGTACTTAGCATTACTCCCCCCGGCTACTGGAGGTGCTATGACACAACCATCAATGTTCAGTGGCTACCTACTTCCTAAAGCTGGCAGCTACGGTACTACGTAAACAGTAATAGAAGGAAAGGGCAGGCTTGGAATGACGGCCACATTAAGGGTTGTCACGTGCGCTGTTACCTAGATATGCCTAGGTATATCTCTACGGTACCTACTGGTAGATAGTGGACTACACTAGCACCCGCAACGATGGCTCCCAAGCTCCAGGTAGCCCCCCCTCCCCTGTCATCATTGATCGCTGTGCATAACTGAGCTGATTTCACCCTGATAACGAGCAGCGTTTCATCACGACCACATCAGCTCATCCCATCTTCCCACCTCTATATCTCATGATACAACCTCATTTTAGTTGATTGGATAAAAGGGGAAGGGACGCATGACCTAACCAATTCTCATGACATATTAAACACGAAGGGGGAGAGAGAAAGCGAATAACAGAAGGGGCGCATCGCCACACAGTACTATAAACGCCGATGGCGTCACTTGAGAGTCTTTGCCAAGTCGCATGTGAATTTGTGCCCACTTCGAACCAAACCCTGCACAGCCCCCCACCAAACCCAGAATGACGCATGACAGTTCTACACTGCGCTAGGGCTCATCTCTAACAAGCTTGGAAATAGCTGCAATGGGTTGAACAACGCGATTGACAAAAACTGTTATTTTAGGCTCACCTGTACGGAGTAAAACCTGCTAACCAAATTTTCCACTATAAAGACTCACCCATCTCAGCCTTTCAGAAGGCATTTTTCACACTGATATGTCTAGAACTATATTCCGACTAAATGTTAATAAGCAGCCCCGTGGTGGCCCAGGACACGAAAAGAGAGAGAATTCATCGTTAAGCAAGAAATGTAGGATATTGGTGTGTTTTGGATAACTTAGTTCTATCTTTCTTAGCAATGGGAATAAGAATCTACCGACAGCGAGCAAAAGCAACGGTCCTCTCTGTTTTCCAAAGCTCGTTGGTCTTCTCTTCAGTCTGTGCTTCCTATAGGAAGCCCCTCTATAACAAGTACCAAATGTTCCTCAAAGCCTCTGTGATTGTTAGCTCTGTACAAAGCCTCCGAGCTGATGCCATGCCTATATTTATTCTCGACAACAAATGCAACATGCTTCCCGGTATGCACGCTCCTCTCTCCCACGCTCCGCACCACTTCTCTATGGTAAGGCAATCAAGTAAATCAAAATTATCTTCGCCAGCCCCAGAAGCCTCCTGAACCCGTGTTAGAGGTCGTCGATGAGGCGGGTGTAGGTGCGCTCTTGACACTACTGCTAGTTTCCGTTCTCGATAAGGCAAATAATCCCATCATGCCTGGGGTGGACGCTCCCGCCGTCGACCCTGGTAAGTCGCCGGGAGCCAGCCCACAGGCTTTCCGCAAAGTTTCGAGCTTCTGTTTGTACTCGTCCGCTTCTTGCCGGGCAACCGCCTCGGCCGTCTTGGCCTGCACCAAATCTGCGACAAGCGCATCGTAGTCATTCGGTGAATTGGTCTCGGGCGGCGGCCGTACAATAAGGGATGACGAGCGCTGAGAGAACGTTGCCTGCGTGTTGGGCGTCGACTTGCTGCGTCCAAGCTTCAACTCGCGCAGGCCACCGTTGTTGCCAGTAGTGCTTGCGTTGCCCGTCGAGAGGCTTGTATTAGAAAACCACCCGCCCGCATCCAGCGATGTGCTTGGCGTCTCCGCCGAAGCTCTGACCCGAAGAGAGTGAACCTGTCTCTCCAAACGCTGCTTATCTTGGTGCACGTTGCGAACATGGGCGTGACTCTCTCGAAGTTGCTCCCTTAGGGTATTGGCCTCTTGACTAAGCTCGTCAATCCGACGGTTGTACTCTTGTGATTTAGACATCTCGATCGTGAGGTGTTCTTTCGTCCTCGCTAACTCATCGCGAAGCTGTGATTTGGTTTGCAGTGACGAAGAATTTCGATCGTGGCCTTTCTCAACACCGAAACGGTCCTCGACAGCGTTCACGAGCCGCGATAGACGGCTTTCAGGCGCGTCCTCCTCACCATCAACTTTCCCATCTTCATCATCAAGGGTCTCGGTCTCATCACTAGCTCTAGATTGTGCTTTCAGCTTGGCCAATAATGATTTCACCGTCTTCCCGTCCTCTTCTCTTTCCTCCCTTTCTTTTTGCAATTGAGTTGCGAGTAACGAATGATTTCGCTGCAATTCGCTGAGTGCAGTCAGGAGATCCTCAATCTGGGAGTGTAGGTTTTTGTCGCCAGCATGATGGTATACCTGCGACTTCGTCGCAACGGGCGTTGATTCGCGGACGGAAGCATCGTCGGCGTTTGATGAGTCGCGGGAGATCGTGGTCGCGTCTGTCGATGCTGAGCTCAAGACGCTAGCAGAGCTAGCTTCCATCGAATTTAACGTTGACGCCAAACTTTGTTTTGAAGTACTTCGACGTAGCATACTCAACGGCCTCAAAGGAGCGGGGAGGCCAGGTGATAGTGTTCCAGACCTCGGTGAGGAACTGCTGGCTGTCCAGAGGCGACCCAAAAAGCGGGAGGCAGCTGTGGTAACATCGGCCGTCCTAGCCGCATTGGCGCTAGCGATCTTTTCCTCCCTATATCGCAATTCAAGTTGTGCTAGCTTTTCTCTCGACACTACATTCGACAAGGTGACAAAGTCATTGACAAATTCGTCTGCATTGTAGTGATAGCAATCCCACAACCCTCGTGAGAGAAGAAGCTGCATTACATCTTCAAGTTCGGTACACGCCAGTATACGGCCCTGGTTCTTTCGCATAAGCGACAGGGCTACCCGCATGATCGTCTCCGACGCCCCCTCGGCAAAGACGACATCGTAGATGCGAAACAGCATGGGTAGTGGGCACGTTACGGCGAAAAAGGAGAGGAACCATTGTGAAACGTAAGCTGGATCGACCTGGAGATCGTCCAAGTGGGATGACAACGCAGGCAGGTCTTGGCGCAACAGTTCGCGGAACTGATAGATTCGGACATGCAGCCCGGACAAGTCTGGCAGGAAGCACGATCGCATATCGTAGTGCTCCATCAGCCTGCCATCAGAGTTAAGTTAGCCTTTCACTCCAAAACTCATCGTACGATTAGGATGACATAAGGGAAAGTGATGGGCTCAACATACCGAACCAAAACACAAAACGCCTGGTTATCAGGCATATGCATCAGCAAAGGACCAACTAGAAAAGCCAGCCCTTGGCAGTACCCGATCTTGTGGTCGTAGAGGGAAAAACACTTCAGCACGCGCCCCAGCATCCGTTGTCCATCACCCTCAGGATCTCGAAACATCTCGACGCCCGGAAAACTCCTGCCCAGGTCTTTGCCAATGATGCCTTCATAAGGACTCGATTCGCCACTAAGCCTGTCAAACTGTTCCAAGAGGAGCGTGTCTCTCGCGCTGGCCATGCTTTGCCACACGACGCCTCGCAGTGGTGGTGGCACGCCCTTTCGAATCTTGTTAGATAATAGCGTGGGGAGACGGGCAGCCGTCTGCTGGTAGTCCTTCACCAGGGCCATGTAAAATTCAAGGTCCGTCATAGGCGGCGGGGGGAGAACGGAGTACCGTAGAGCCGTGGGCGTAGGGCCGTTAACCATTTCCCGCATCTGAGCCATTGAGGGTGGCCGTGGTCGGCGCACGGCTAGCTGTTCTACGACCTTCACTTTGACACTCTTCGGATTCGTAGCGAGCATGTTGTTTTCTTGTTCGAGTCTTGCCAGGAGCATCGCCGTAGACTGCGAGTCCCCAATGTCAGTAACATCTTCCCCAAGTTCCGTGGTGGCACGTACATTATCGTCTGGATCTTTGACTTGCTCGTTCTCCGACTTCTGCAAGCGTTCCCAATTAACTTCTTCTGTATCAGACTCGTCCATTGCATCATCATCTTGGGATATTCGCTCCTGATCCGTGAACTCAGTATTGCTCTTTCGTTCGTCGTGCGCCGTTGTAGGGGTCTCGATGTCGGTTTCCCGCTCGGTATCGTCCTTCACTTCTCCCTGGTTTTCTTCGCTCTCGCACAGGGTCACGGCGCTGGTAGGCGTACATTCTGGGCCAAGGATACTCCTCCTTGAAGGCATGGCAGCTACGGGTAGATCTGTGTTCACGGATAGAGAAGGGGGTTCCGACAATCGAACTGTAACCATTGAGTCGTGACCAGGCATTCTCGCGTCAACCGGCGATTTCGACGTGTCCGATTCTATCACAGGCGAGCTGGTATTCGAGGAAGACTCATCATCCCGGTGATGTTCAAAGCCCTGATCCATGACGAAGGATAGGCACGTTGGGGACAGTGGGGTGGTCGGGAAAATTGACTGGAATGCTGGTTCCCAGATGCGAAGAATGTCAACTGGCCACCTTTCCTTGCTTTCCTGGCTAATTCTCAGACAGCTTCCTCCAAACCTACACGTCTCTAGGCGCTGATGGCATCGGACACGGGATCGGTGGAGTGGAACAGCAACTACACGTGTACCTAGTTTAACTGTTCAAGGGTAGGTAAATGATTTGGCTGTGATCCCTAGTCGTACACGAGTGGTCAAGGGGTCCTTCGAGTCACATCAAAGTCGAGCATCGAGCCTTCGAGCGTCGGACGTGTTATGCTGAGTGTACTAAGTAAAGGCGACAGGGGAAGCAGGTAGATAGTGTGCGGATGTGGATTCAATCCAGGGGTTCGAGTCAAGGCAAGGTATCGCCTACTAGCGTAGGTGCTATATAGTACCTACTAGTAGTAGTGTACGGCACCTATATAATGCACGATACTAGCGGTAGGTAGTTATACAAGAGCAAGACAAATAGTAAATCGGCAGCTCCCTTCGTTTCATTAGTGGACTGAGAGTTCCTAGCGAGACGATTTGGACAGCAGGCAAGCGGGCCGAGTGTAGTGTACAAATTATATGAAACTTAAGGAAGGTTGCCTGGGTCCAGACCGGAAGCTGGAAAGCGGTGAAAGAGAATAAGGGATTCAGGAGTTGGGCCTTGGCTCAAAGGAACGTGTTATTGTCAAGCTTGTGAACGAGAGGCAAATACGTGATACGTGCTTGAGTGAGTGAGTGAGTGAGTGAGTGGGCATGAACAAAATGAGGCTGTTGATGCGATAAAGGAGAGAGAAGTGCACTGCACTCCAGTGAATAAACTACTAGGTACGTATGTAGTACTAATACGCGCCGGACGGTTTAATGAGGGCCGAGAGAGATGGCAGCGACAGGATGAATGCAAACCTGCACTACTCGAGGTCGCAATGCAGACGCGAGACAGGACCGACAGGAGAGTGGAGCAGGGGTCTAAAGCTCACTTGCTGTTCTTGGCATCCTGGAATACTTACCGTAGGCTAGCGTCCCTCAGTTGCATATCTTCTAATCAAACTGAGTGCGTCTTGTGATTCGATCCCTTATTTTACATGCTATACATATAGTCCGTATAGGTATTACCTATACCAATACTTGCTCCCCCCATCTTTACCCATAGTTCCAATGTTTGTTTCTCTTGATGATACAGTTCAACTATCACACGTAGCACATAAATACCCCTTCAAGTGTTCACGTAAGAGGTATCTTCAATAAGTACCTACCAATGTTAAAATTCTAGCGAGTAGTCTATCAAACTTGTACCTGAAGTGGATTAGTTCAGGCACGTCTTTCTCCTGAGGTAAAAACAGAAACTACCTACACTAAACCCTAGTGCACTGTCAAGGTCGAACTACAGCACCCCTGTCAATCCCCATTTCCAAATCTAGACGATCAGGCAAGCCAGTGAGGATGATTGGTCCAAGTCCAAAGAGCCTCCCGCGCAACGTTTATGCGTAGGAAACGCTTCCTTCTAACGGCATGAACGCAAGCAATAGCACATTATCTATAAATTAGTATTCCTAATGGTATATAGTATTGTGAGTAGTCATGCTTGGCCTGCAGCTCCATGATTACAGATTGCAAATTATTTGTAGGGACTAATGATGCAAGTTTTGTTTAAATACAAGTTGCAAGATGGACTATATGTTGTCCCAGTGGCTATTGCGAAATCCTTATTTCCCTCCCCCTCGATTCTCATGAATGAACAAGAGCTTTGATAACAACAAATCCCAATATAATTCCGCTTAAACTGTGGTTCGACAGCTGCACCGGTTTTGTTGATTACCCCTAGCTCAGATATAGACAAGACGGAATATTCACGACAAGGTAAGGTGCAAATACAGTCGTCGGGCGTTAGGTGGCCACGAGATCAGCCAAACGTCGAATACAACATCGAGAGTTACATTTGCAAATTTGGACTTTTCGGGTATTACCTATGCAAGGCGCGAATCAAACATATACTTCGTCTCCAGGAAACCCTTCCGTAACCCAATATTGACTCCGATAACGCCCAAAGAATTGTGCCCAGAACATCAATCATATACCGATCTTTGCAGACCATCACCATAATCTTTATACAGGGTGGGGTAATCGCCTTTCAGAACGTACTTTATTTTGAATCCGCTAGAGATGTTGGAATTCCGGCCCACGCAGCGAAGACATGCTAATTCAATAGATTGTGGACCGTTAGTTAATTTCAGGAAGATATGCCCATAGTTGTGGGTTGGGGTGCTGTAGATGTGGCTAAGGTTGGGGTTGATTGTTTTCCGGGTACCGGGCTAGCTTGGCCAGGAGTTTGTGCCCCAGATTGTGCTGAATTAAGTGCTGAAGCTGTCGGTCGAAAGTTGGGTTCCTTATTCGGATCAATATCAGGGAAAAGAGCCTGAAGTTTCTTATATAGCTCCCCGATATATTTAGTCGTCTCTTCCCGGTCTATAATATCAGTCTTGACTTCGCCGCCATCCTGAGCTTGCACCTGTCTAAGCTTGATGCTTATATTCAGTGGTGGTGGTTTTAGGAATGCAGGATATGATGGAGACGGCTGAGTAGGTTTCCTTTCCTTGTCGGCAAGACCTGCCAGATACCCCAGATTTGTCTGAAGTCTACGCATACAGCTAGGTTTATCAATCAGCAATAAAGTCCGGAGGACATCAATAACGCAACTTACTGGACATATTCCTGTGCAAGCTGCTCCTCTTCCACAGACTTCTTCTCTCCATCATTCGTGATACCGTCGGCGCCATTCACAGCTGCGCGTTCTTTCTTCATAATCACCTGGGTGCTCTGAATTTGCATAGCTTCTAGTAATAATTCATTATTAATCTCCAAAATTACGCCCACCCGCTCCTTGTCCTTCAGCTCCCCCCCTGGGCTCAGAGGAGTAGACGCGGATGACATGCCATTTGTACTATTTCCTTGGGCTTGGGCAGGAAATGTTGGCGTCTGTGGTGTCTGTATACTACTTGAGGTGGGTGTTTGTGCCTGTGTTTGTGACGGTGGCAGTGGCTGCTGCTGCTGTTGCTGCTGCTGTTGCTGTTGTTGCTGTTGTTGCTGCTGTTGCTGTTGTTGCTGCTGTTGCTGTTGTTGCTGTTGTTGCTGTTGTTGCTGTTGTTGTTGTTGTTGATGTTGCTGCTGTGGCGTGTTATTCGTCTGTTGCCCGTGATGTGGTCCTTGTGCATTTGGAGGCCCAGGAAATTGAGGCTGCTGCAGAGCCTGTCCATGGCCTGGGGTAGGTGGTCCTTGTGAGGATTGAGGTTGAAAATTCCGCTGAGGCGTAGGCGTCGACATATTGGAATTGGGCTGAGATGCTTGCATACGTTGCATCATTTGCTGCTGCTGTTGCGGATTCATGCCTTGCTGCATAGGAAACCCGCCCATTGGCATGCCGCCCCCCATCGCGTAATTTGGAGGCATATTCATTTGAGGTGGCACAGAGCTCGGGATGCCGGCGCCGTAGGCAGAGTTCGAGTAGGGAGGTTGGAAATTAGACACTACTCGTCAGGCAAACGTCAGTGACAGACTTGGATTCGGTGTTGGAAGTACATGACACGGCCATGCTAAGTATGCGAAGAGGTTGAAATAAGCCTGCGCAGAGAAAGCGACGAGAACAACGACCAGTTGAGTTAGCTGCGGCGTCGTATCAAGCAACCGGTTCCAGTTAGGAATGCCGGCAGCCACATTACGCGTAAGATTAAGCCGCATACACTTTACACACACAGCTGTAGGGAGACGCAAGGGAAGGACTAAAACGCAGGTATGGAATAGAGCCATGGCGGGAGGGAAGCAAGCTTACTTTGGCCATTAGCATTGGCCATGTGCGGTATACCCGTATTCTGCATCATTCCGGGAGGAGCCACACCGGCCATCATATTAGGATTGCCGGGAAAGGCAGCACCGGACTGGGCGCCCATGGGAAACTGTTGAGCATTATACATCATCTGGTTGGAAGACGTTCCAGGCTGCATGGCAGAGTTCTGGGAGCCCGGGTGTGGGGCGCCGCCATTGTACTGTGGTGAACCAGCAGGATTATTGGGATACCCATAGTTGCCGGCGTACATGGCTCACGACAGGCTGTCGCAGAAGCTAGCGCACAGCTGGCAGGGCTGGGCAAGCGTGGGAGGGCGTGCGTGGACGTGACGTGGGCGTGGGCGTGGGCGGCACGAAGGCAGGCAGGCAGGCAGATCTGGGGATCTGGGACAGGACAAGACTCGTTGGGACCTCTTCTCAGGTTTGTTCCGCTGGGGCAGACGAGACGAAGGTCCGCAGCAGGCAGGTCGGTACGGTACGGTAGGGTGCGTGCGGTCTGTGTCGCGCGTTGTGGGGGGGTGAGGTCCCAAGCGGCAGGGGGTACGACGATCAAAATGTCGCTATGGGTGCGGTGCGGTGTCGACGAGCAACCAACGGACGAGCTGGACAGAAGAAGGATGTGTGGTGGTGGCACACCAGGCGCAGACGCAGCCAGTCAGCACGCCAGGCCAGGGATTCCAGGGATTCGATCACAGGTTCGGCCGGGTCGTATATAGTACCAGCGGCAGATAGAAGCTGCACGGGCACGGGGGGGCGTAGGCCCTCGATCTCCCTTGCTTCGAGAAAAGAGGGACGAGACAATTGGAGCACGAGATGTGCCGCAGCAGTGAGATACTCAGTAAGTGATCGAATAAAGTATAAAACACCTTAGGATAATAAGTAAACAAGAAGGGGTGTGCGTATGCAGAGCTAACGCCAGGCCTAGTCTCCAGAAAATGAAAGTATATATCCTAAACCTTCCGTGCGGTAGGTAAGTTTAAAGTCACCAGAGTAAGAAAGTATAGAGAGAGGCGAAAGCTACCCAGCTTAGGTACCTAGGTAGGTAGGCAATCAAGCGTCTTCGCAGATCAGCCTAAACTTCTCTTCGTCGTTTACTTTGGGTGAGGGTTCAAACGTCAACAGTCGTCCCTTGGTCACTTTCAGTGTCAGCACTGCAGTAGTAGCGAGTGAGCGAACGTGGTCTATGGTTTGTCACAAACCAACCTCTATCTACCTGCCTATCTACTGTGCATACACCACAGCGCAGCACAGTAAGAAGAGTAGTAGTAATAGTAGAGAGAGAGGAACGGTGAGATTAGGTACGTAGTAGATGGATAGATAGGTACGGAGTTAGAGATGGAGACTTGGGATGGGGGTACTAGGAGCTCGGAGACCGGCAGCGTGCGTTACGCAGACACAAGACAGGCGAGACAGGTTGGCGGCAAAGACAAGGCGAGGCGAGGCGAGGCAGCGCGCAAGGATGAGAGCAGATGGAATACGCTTTGTGGGACAATTGTCAATGACACATGCGGAATATCCCTTAGCGGAGAAAATGTGATGCGACGCGACCCCTTAGCGTAGCGATGGTCCCTGGCAAGCTGCGATGCCTGGCCCTCGGGTACCTAAGCAATGTGCGTGATTGTGCGTGGTGTACCGTACCGTACCGTCGCAGCAGTCAAGGTTGTCGGGTATGGGAACGAGTGCCGGCGGCCTGAAGCTTTGTTGTGAGTGGACTGAAACGACGAACGGCGGATGGATGGATGGATGGCAGGCATGCGAGAGGATCCTACACCAAGTAACCACGGTGAGAAGACCGGCACACTAAGTAAGTTAAAGCAAAAGCAAGTAAGCCCGAAGTGGCGGGGTCCTTGGAGGCGAATGGTAATGATCGTAGGAAAAAAAAAAAAAAAAAAAAAAAAAAAAGCTGGGCACCATTCATACAGGTGTACCATACCTACCTAGGTACCCAAAGAAGACTAATAAAGTGGAGTCACAGTTACTCCATACTCATCGACACTAGCTTCCCTGTGGCGCTTTGCACAGGCAGGTACATATAAAAAAGTATTAAAGTAGAAATATAGATATACAGCGCCAGTGTATAGCCAAACAAAGCACTTGTACTATAGTAGTAGGAGAAGTATAGACTATTCGAGTTTAGTCTACCAGCGAACTACTATATGAACCTCTTCTCGAGCCTTGAACATATTGGTTATTTCATACTACGAAGTAGAGGTAGTATGATTATATCATACAATGTCTTAACATCTATCTAATTCTACCGTTTAACTTGTCCGAATAACAGACTATGTATGATATGTCTTATTACTTCTGTGCCCTCGTTGCGTTTGGTAAGTAGAGTTGAGTTTACGTGTGACACTACGTATATCTCGACATAAGATCCAGCACCCAGGTAACAGTCAAGCAAAGCCAGGTGTGTCAATATACTACTAAGTAATATTCACCATAATCGTTGCGGTGTGTATACCACGATTCTTACCTTTTAAGCCGAGATCCATGTGTTTTGGCCTAGGTACTATCCAAGCACAAATTCCCGCCAATTGCGCCCTAGTATATCTACTCCCTCTCGAAGACCCCATCCTTTTATCTGACAGACTTTCCTACATATATCCTCCAAGCTGCTGTCCATCTGTTCTCCAGCGGTATGTAAATCACTTTCGACCAGAAGTCGATCATCTGGTACAGCTCGAATGGCTTCTTCGGTTTTCTCGTTCCCACCTGCACCCCAATTGACGGCTGTGGAAAACGAAAAATACACCTTGGCGGGCACACTGGGGTGTATGTACATCTTGAGTTGGTCAACATGACCGCTGTAAGAATGGAGACATATCCGGGGTGGAAACTTGCGCGTCCCGATTCCTTTGTTGCTATCGCCGACAGGTTTTGAGAGGTTACCTCTTTTATTTGGCATGTCATTATACTCACTATCCTCGTCCGTGTCATCTGAGAAGTCTTCGGCACCCGTAGCGATCTGGCGTTTTTGTCGGCGAGATAAAACTTCTTTTTCGTGACCCTTCCAACAGCTTGCTATTGTGTCATATAACACACCGTGAGCTTGGACCCCGTGGACGCTGACAGAACGACCCATACGCCCAGCTAATTCAAGCTGGGCCCGCAAGATGGCAGCTTGATGCGTTATCTGCACGCGATACGGACTAAGGCGGCGACCTTCGCGGCCGCCAGGGGTAAGCCCCTCCTCCCGGACGAGTTCCTCGGCTGACGTCCAGGCCATCGGGAGACGGAAAGCTTTGTCTAGACCAATTTCACCCACAAGAGCAAGGGGGGATTTTTCCAGGCGTTTCCGCGTCTCCTCAAGGTACTCAGACAACGGCTGTGGATCACCAAGCCCCTGGCTAAAAGAGACGTCTTTCGACGACGGCTTTGGAGCCAGGACTTGATCATAGTGTGCTATTTTCCCAGTGGGTGTACCATCATACGTCGGGTTTGACACTGTATCGTCGTATAGTTGGTAGGAAAACCAAGGGTGCCAGCCAAAGGAGGGGACAATGCGGTCTTGGTCTTGACCCGTAGATGTGGGTGCAAGGGGGGGTGACAATAACGTCTTACCGTCATGCACGCCGTGCTTGGACGCCACCTCGCAAACAAGTTCCTGGTCTTGGGATCGTGTGGCCATGACAGTCAAAACACGTGCTTTCATGGCTGAAATGGATCCTATAGATGCCATTGTGTCTGTTGGGTGACAGTGGGCATCGAAAATGCCAGCATCCCAGGGGAACGCCTCGAGGCCATCCTCGGGGGCATTGTGCACCGAATTCTCGCCCGAGGTTTGCGACGAGATTGGCTTACCCTCCTTGTCTTCGGGATGTTGTATACACATTATACCTCTGCGATAAGGTAGGGCAAGCTAAGCTCGAAGGGGTATTATCAATGAAGTTACGCAAGAGCGCCAGGCGGTCGGATAGAGTAAGATGGGAACCTCGAGACCCTTGCAAACCTTGATCAAGCGCAAAGGTTGTTTATTATAATGTTGCCTCAATACTAGCGACTCAAAAAGGAATGCCTCGCTCCATATAATTAAGCTTTATCCTCCACTGTAAACCTCGAGGTTGAGATAGCGATGATAGGGATGGGTGTCTCAAGCGAGGATCTTGTGAGAACCCGGCGAGTTCAGGTGGCACAGTTATCTTGACGTCAGACTATAGCGAAGAAGATATCCATCGGGGTAATTGGAGCTCGTCCTTGGATGTTACTTCGGGTCGGGCAAAAGGGGAGTCGGGATCTGTTGACAAGCGGGTGTATATTATCATGTAAAAGTGGCCTTACCAATGACGTTGAGATGTTTGAGCAGAAGGGGGTAAAAGCTGTTCAAGTTGCTTCGCATAATTAAGTACTTACCTACATATAAGGCAGGAGGTAGGTACTTAAGTATTCAACTAGACCTGAGTCACTCGGTTACCTAGGTACCTACCTTACCTGCATGTATGTGGGTAGGCATCTCATTCCCATCAAGACCGTTGCCAAGATCCCCGCTAAACCCCACCCAAGATAGATAGCTCTTACCGAAGATCAACGATCAACAAGTTACGGCTCGATGATTAGCACCAGGGTATAAGAAGCATATCCTCATAGGGGGCAAACTGATAGCCCTGAAACTTATAGCCATTTCGACGGCGCCTAACTTTACTTTGCTTGTCTTTCTCAAGAGCCAAAGGGTATATAGTCCGTGCCTGCAATCCAGCACAGTATATATCGCATGACAATAGTATGACTGGGCTCGGGTGCCGGACTGTCGGAATGGCAACTTTTAGCATGTGAAACCGTGGTGTTGCAACCATCCATCTAGAGTTGGTTTGCCATCTGTTTGGCCTACCTACCTAAGAGGTACTTAAAGTAATTAAGGCAACTGCAGCTCCAGCTCCATATTAGATAGCTGCTTACACATCACTTAACTTTCACCTCTTTGTATGCCTATAATACCTTAATACCTGGGCCGCGTGTTTACTGCTCCTGTCTCCCTCACCACACTCAATCCAGCGCCTTTTCCCTCCAACCTTTCCGGCTGTCCTAACAGCCCATCTCATCGCTGTAACCGGAAACAATTGGCTTCTAGCCAGCCGATGGATCCCAATTGCAACGGCAATGCGAAACAACATTTCAACTGGCTCATAGCCTGAGTAATCAACTATTGAGCCTGCGAACCCAGGAGCCCAAGTTATCCGCGCCGCCTCCATCTCCGTTACTATACCCCCAATGGCTTCCGCTCCAATGCTCTTATTCAACCCTCTCAAGCTCTTCGTCTTCCCCTTCGTCTTTTTCGTTGCGCTACCCCTCGCGCTCTGCGCCGGCATCACCACTATCGTCGCTTTCCTTGTCCTCTTCCTTAGGCTATTCCTTGTCTATTTCGATGTCGGCTTGGAGACGCTACGATACGCCTTAATTGGTCATGCCACACACGCTCGCTACATTGCAGTAGGTAGTGCTGGTACAACCTTCCTGATGAGGAACAGAATTAACTTCAGGCATTTCCAGTCGCATGGCACGCCCACTCCCGGTTCCTCGAGTATCTCAACACCGTCTTCCTCTCCACTAGCCACCACTTCCAAGCATCGGCGACATGTGAAACGGCACGGAAGCGGCGGTAGCGGACTAGTCACCCCAAAACCAAGTTCTGACCCATTTTCGGCAGTTGCCCCAAGCATTGGTCTAGAAAGGGACTTCGAGGGTGTTGGTGGATGGAGGCTGGAGAGCACCGACGTGGACACTGACAACCCTGAAGAACAACAGTGGTGCAATCTCAACTCCCGACTCGAGAACCCCTACCGACGCTATCATTTCCGATCCCAGAGTGGAGGTGCCGTATTGTCAGGCCCCACTGGCTCCGGGATACTAACGAGACCTGGGGGCAAAACGAGATCACATAGCCCGGAGGGGCTGAGGCGGTCTCCGACTCCAAGTCGATCCAGCTCAAGGACACCAACTATGAATAAGCACCACGGGTTCACCACGACTGAACTATGTGATTATTTCCCCGTGTGTGACACAAAGAATATGAAAAAGCTAGGTACCTACGCTTAGTCTCGATATCCTAACAAGCCACACGAATTATTTTACAAAGACTGCCCTACATCGACTGGAACAAAAAATGTGGTTTCTACGGCAGAATTGTCACAAGAATTGAAGAATATCTTTGAACGGTCCCTGATGTATATGAGCTGCCATGGGAAATTTCGGGCAAGGCTGAAAATGTGTGGCGCAAGGAGTTTGGGGCGTTGAAATTTCACTATAGGTGATTCTCATGATACCATTAAGCAGGATACGTGTATCATGAATCGCATATAAGTTCTTCGACACTTTCCTATTACAGTTACTGTGTCAAGTTAATCAATCAACTTATCCTATTAGTCTTGGTGGTATTCCAACGCCAGACACCGCCATTCCCTTCCCAACATGAATCATCCAGACACTTCCCTTCATAAAAACTCGTCATCCAACCTAGATAGAAAAAAAATCGTGAAGACACTATCCGCGCAATACGATCGCGCCTCACAAAGCGTGTGTGTATGTGTGTGTGTAGGCCTAAATCGTCTGCCAGAAGTAGTTGGCGTAGAAGAAGCGGGAGAACTTCTTATCGATGTTGACGACGTGGACGTCGCCCTTGCGGTCGTTGCGGACGACGGCCTTGCAGAACTCGCCGTCCTTCTCGTCGCGCTCGACGTCGATGCCGAGGCTGCGGTAGACGCTCAGACGCAGGAGGACCTCGTCGTCGACGGGGTCGCGGCGGCGCGCGGCCTCGTCCGCCATGCCCTCGACCCCTTGCATTTCGAGCTCCTGCAGCCGCGCCGCGAGGTCTGCTGCTTGCGATGCCAGGCGCTCCGTCTCCATCTCTAGATCCGACGTCGCCTTGGCGATGCGGAACTTCTGCGTGTCGAGGCGCGCGATCTCGCTCGCGTGCGCTGAGGACGAGTGCGCGGATGTTAGCTCCTCGTATTGCGTCTGCTGTCCGTTTAATTGGCGGGATAGTTCTGTGCGTGGGGAGAAAGGTTTCCCTTGTTGTTAGTCGAGAGTCCTTCTTTTCTTCTCTTTTTTTCTTCTCTTTTTTTCCTTGTTTCTTTTCCTTTTCTTCGGGGTTATTTAACACGTACTCTTTAATGCGGCCTCGGCATCGCGGAGACGCCTCTCGCGCTCCTGCTCTAGTGATGATATGTTGCTTTGTATCCGCGAGATGGCGAGCTTGTCGGGCGCCGTGTTGAAGTTGTTGATCGTGTGGTGGATGAGCTGAACAATCAGTCAGTTAGCATTGCTTTGGTCGCCTTTTCAATCGAATTGGGGCTGCACATGTCGCGTACCGTAGCGGGGTCCTCATCGAGCAGCATTGTGATAGGATGTCGGTTGAAAGCAATTTGGTTTACTACGATGAAGTGTAGCTTGAAAAAAAAAGTCGGAAACTGCTTCTATGATAGTGAAGTTGTAATCGGTCGTACTATTTCTGAGTTGTGGTTCTTGACTGATTGAGTGGAAACATTAGTTGAAGCAGATCGACGTTCTCTAAGAATCCCACCTTAACCAAATATGGTAATTGACAAAACAACAAGTTTGGTGATCACCAGGGTGATTTTAAGTGTTTTGTTATCAGGCGGGTAGTACCTACGCAGGTACCTCTGGTGGGTCCATCGATGCGTCATTATAGATTGGGGTACCGATACCTGGGTAAGTACACGAAGTACTTATTTAGTGTTGTCGACTCCACCTGGCCTGGTAGGTCTAGCCAGACACTGATCAGGCCGTGTAGCTTCTGACTTCATTGCATTTGGTAGAAAGTGTGCTCAACTCGGCACAGGCATCACTTTCTGACTTTTTAATAAATTCTTCCCTAAATCAAATCTAGAGGCGACCGACCTTTGAGAAGCTGTTACAGACGACATTATCCATACATCATTAGATCGCCTCGGCGACGCCTATAATTCCGGCCGGCCACCGATTTCAGCCCTAATATCCAACCTTGTCTTGTCTGACTGAAAGATGACTGCACTACCACGTATGTATTTTCTACATGGAACGCTTCCATGTCCTTCTAATATGTTAACATGGACCTCCATATCATAGACGCTGTCGACGCGGAAACGTGAGCTACTACCTTGAGTCCCAAGTTTACCAGATTCTTCAACTGATCGCTTCAACTAGTCCGCTAAGGGAAGAGGAACTACAAGTCCTCCGAGCGCAATATGAGAAGGAGGGTGATATGGTGGGCGTGCAGACCAAGTTCAACTATGCATGGGTACGGTCCCTAACCCTAGACGATGCGATCGTGTCCTATCAAGTCGACACACTAACTTTATTGTCACGCAAAGGGTCTCGTAAAGTCCAACTCGAGGAACAACCAGCAGACGGGAGTACGCCTACTATCCGAGATCTTCCGAGTCGCACCCGAACGCCGCCGCGAATGCCTATATTACCTCGCACTGGGAAACTACAAGCTGGGTAACTATGGCGAGGCGAGGCGATACAATGATCTGCTTCTCGAGAAGGAGCCTGCCAACCTGCAAGCCGCCGACCTGCGCCGGCTAATCGATGATAAGGTGACGAGAGAAGGACTGATGGGCGTCGCGATCATAAGCGGTGTAGCCATCGCTGCCGGCGTAGTTGGCGGCATTCTATTCCGGGGCAAAAGACGGTGATTTGAAAGACTGCAGGAGAAGAGATGTACAGTTGAGCGTTGGCGGTTGCATTTGACTCTGGCGTTTAAACGGTTAGTATTATTTTAGGAACATTCTCCTCCTTATCGCATGTCACATATATATAATGCCTACACTATGCACGTCCTCGATTTTTCGACACAGTATATGAAGGGAGCATTGTGGTATATGTTTCGGCTGCCGTGTGTGCGCCGAGCTCCATATAACGTGCAGCGAATGGCGGCATTACGGACCTTCAGGCTCCCTTCAACTCTGTGAAGCGACCATACAACATTTGTCTAGTCATCACCTGCTTGCAACCCCCTGCGTATTAATGAGACTTGGGTGGAATGACAAGGTTGGCAATGCGGACAGGTAACGCAGCATTTCAGCCCGAAGCGGGAACGTTGATTGACAGTGTTATTCTACAATAACGTACCGTACATGGCATTGACCAGGATTGCAGACTAAATACATAAGTAGATACTTAAGTGAATTAAGTAATAACGACAGTACCTTATCAACCCCGCCTAATGCACTGCAGTAAATGTTGAAGCTGTCGCTCAAGAGTTTAAGAATCTGGGTTAACTATATATATATAATTTTTTCTCTCGACATTTTGAGAAATTCAACCCTGGAAACAATTATGAATTAACTTTCAACCCATAAGTTAATCGATCATTAAAAGATTTTCAAAATTTACATAACGTAGCAAGTTTTTTGGCATAGTATTACCCGCCGGTACCGGTACATTGTATGGAGATAGTAATTAGCCACATGTGGCGGCGACGCTTTCCCAGCTGCCCCGCGGAAGATCTAAGATGACGACAGAAATAGCCAAAGTACATACCTTAGGTAACCTTCAACAATATCTCCGCCATCAAAAAGTACCGCTCTACATAGCTGTGTTAGAGCCAACACTGACCTCACTCACTGACTTCATCTCAACTCTTGACAAGCAATCTTTCCGGTGTGATATTCTCCAACGCAACAACAGATAATGACCATGAGCCCGTGTTTGCATTGATTCATGCAATAGCGTCCAGCCCGGCTACAGCGCCTATCCACTACGTATCCAGCTGTACCTCGGTGTCTGTCTATCCTATCTAGGAGGTAGTACTACTATATTCTTCCATACAGAGAGGTATCCCAAAGCAAACACACTGCCGTGCCCGACCCTTCACTACTATTCTACAGCTCTGCCTACCTACTTACATACAGAGATACTAGTAAGTAGATAGCTGAGCTAGACACACACGGAGAGTGCCGTTCAGCAGTTACTCAGTACCTACAAGTATTGTTCACTCAGCCTAATCGGTTCTGGTACTTCTCTAGCGCGCCCATTTCAGCTCTCTCTCTCTCGCTGTCTCTCTGTCTCTCTTGTCTCTCTCTCCCTGCCTAGGTATCTATCAACGTCCTTCAGTCATTTACATAGTCCTAGATATTCACCACTCACTATTCATACCTATTATTATCTACACTACATCACCTCCGACCGCTGCCAGATAGATATCTACCCGTCACCTAACCCAAAGCACCCGGCCTTGTTTTCCCTCTCGCTCCACCATCCACCCAAGTCTGTCCATATCTATTGTGTCACTACTACGGTTGCACAGTCATGAATGGTGCGGTACGTCGTCTTGGCTTTCTCATCCATTTCCGGTCCGACCCTGCATGGCATGGCCTGGCATGTCCTGCCTGCGCCACTCTTGCCTGCATGTTGTGTCGCCAACCACGATACAGAAAGAGATAGCACCGGCTGACCAGATGTGCAAGCAGAGAATTACTGCCTAGCCAGACCCAGCCAGAAACAACGTCACAATCAGTCAGTCAGTCAGTCAGTCAGTCCTGCGGGAGCCCCCCCCCCCCCCCCCTTTCGCTTGAAGCGCAGTCAGCCTTGTCTCAGTTTCCCGTTCTCTATCGCTCTACCGCCCTACCGCCCTACTGCTCCATGCCACCCGCTCACATACAATCTAGAACATTCTTCTACCTTGTCCATTCTCCGTTCTCCGCTCTCAGTCAGCATCGAACTAACCCTTCCAGCTCGACAAGGCCCGCCGCTGCATCGGAACCCGTCCCCCTGGCCCCCCCTATCCCACCCCTTACGATCCTCCCGGAAAGGCCCCTCCCACCGATACTAAGTGACTACATCCACGATAACCGAACATCTCCGTCGGCACGGTGGCTTTTCGAGCGCTGCGAACAGCTGGCCTTGCACTCGGCCTCGGCATCACCGCCCTCGCCGCTTATCAACAATCCAGGCAGGGCCGAATGGCGTCCCGGGACCAACACCTCGAACCAGCCGAGGGGCGAGAGGTAGTGTATTGCCACAATTGCCGGCATGAGTGGTACCGAGACGAGCGCCCAGACAACCTCGCTTGCCCCGCCTGTGACGCAGAGTTCACTGAGATTGTGCGCATCACCACGTCTGGGTCTCATCTTGATTTCTGCCAAGCTAACAATACGATAGGTCACTCCCGACTTCGACCCGCGGAGAGACGAAGGCTCGGTTGACTCCGATCCAGATCGACAATATCTTTTCCGCCATCATCACTATCATCGCCACCACCATCATCACGATTCGGATTCGGATCCTGAAGAGAGCAACATTGAGGACCATCACTTCCATGGCCCTGCTGGCTTTTTTGGCCAACGCACTATTCATCGGTCTCCTGAAACGTCGGACTTCAGCCGCAGATCACGAGTCAGCCCTGGAAGCTCCGAAGATATAATGCGCAGATTCACCGAGTTGATCGGAGGTTTGAGTGGTCCTAGCATGGTCGCTCGCTCCGGGCCTGAAACTCTATTTCACGATGATCACACTGAACATGTTGGGCCTCACTTCACTTATCGAACATTCCGTGGTCCAGGTTTTGCCGGAGGTGTAAGCAGCTTCACCATTACTACGGGCACAAGTGCCAGAAGGCCGCATGGTTCCCCAGGACCTGGGTCTCCACTGGGTGCCGAAGATCCATTTCAGAGGTAAGCCAAACCAAATAGCCCTAGTATAGAGTTGAGTGTTGCCTAGTGCTAACCAAAGCTGTAGGATCTTTAGTGAAATCTTGGCCGTAGGCTCTCCTATGCAGCGTGATGATCCATCAACCCGGGACGCTAACCAAGGTAATGATGGAGATGGTCCTGGTCCTGGTCCTGGTCCTGGGCGCCCCATGGATATCGGGACTGCTTTGAATCAACTTCTAGCTTCCATTGTAAATCCTAGCGCAATTCATGGTGACGCCGTCTACTCCCAAGAGGCGTTGGACCGCATCATCACCAACTTGATGGAAGCTAACCCCCAATCGAATGCTCCACCCCCGGCAACTGAAAATGCTATTGCATCACTACCGAAGAAGAAGTTGGACGAGGAGATGTTAGGGCCCGATCTCAAAGGCGAATGTACAATTTGCATTGACGAAGTCAAGGTTGGAGACGAAGTCATAGTGCTTCCATGCAGACATTGGTTCCACGAAGAGTGCGCGAGTCTATGGTTAAAGCAACACAATTCGTGCCCCGTCTGTCGCGCAGCTATCGATGGTGCAGCTGCTGGAAAGCCGCGCAACGAAGCCACTGGCCCACAGAATTCATCCCGGCCTTCCGACCCCTCGTCATCAAGATCAACACCTGCTGAGAGAAGGAGAACACATCTGCAACAGAGAAGGGAAGAGAGGCTTGATTCTATCCGTGGCTTGGCTACTAATCCCAACGAGCGGTCATATAACCGTCTACGAAATTCGAATTCACCTCCTTCTCCCAGTGCCGCGGCCCGACGCTCGCCGAGGGTTAGAAGCCCTTCACCGTCGAGCCGGGGCTCCGCCCAAGGTGAGCGAGGCCGTGACAATCGGGGATCATCCGGCTCTGGGCCATTAAATTGGATTAGAGACCGATTTAGTGGAAGATGAGTTCCCAGAGAGTCTTGCTCTTAACGACTACGAATAATGGGACCACAGGTCTCACAAGAGAAGAGCGCCTTCCAACCTCCGGAACCAAGGAGATTCAGGTTGGGTCTTCCGAGGCCGAGTTGATGTTGTTCCTGCGAAAGCGCCACTCTTACAGCTTCTATCGACACTCGCAGGTAGCGGTGGCTATGTCGCACTCGCTACTATCAGGGATGAAAATTCCCAGGTTTCTTTAAGATAGACACCGTCGAGTACACCAATATGTACAAGCGGAAGGCACAGAATAGGTGCTGCAAAAAAATGAACTTTTTACATATTATAGATGAATAGCCAGTAGCCTAGGGGGGAAACTGGTTAGGTAGCAAGCCTAGGTTTTTAGTCTTTACGCGATTTTATTGACATGAGTATGAAAGTCCCGTTTTCGAACGCAGAGTAATGGATTTTTTTGCCATGAAGTTCAACTTGCAGTGAATTATTCACACGATATCTAGATGCTTGGAATATTGAAACCAAGGTGTTATTTTGTGGTAACACTTTATTTTACCAAATTAACATATGACCGGTCTGACCCCTTTTTGTAGTAGGGTGGGTTCTATATTGTTTTACATGTGCCACGCTAATTTACTTATTATACATTTACATAATTTAGATACACAAATGATCTCCAAGTCAGACATTAGTTATTGGCTTATGGGGAGAAATGTTGAATATTTAAAAAAAAAATATTATTTAGCAATTCACTTGAAAAATAGCTTGGAAGAATTTCTAGGACAAATCAGGTATTAGACATCAATAGTTCATTCAATTTAGCTCTGATATCTATCTTTTATGCATCTCTTATCCTACTCCTATTTTGGGGGAGGAGGGGAGAATGGGGAAAGGCCAGGGAATAACTTTCCTATAGACTCTCTTGACTAACAAAGTCTTTTTATCTTATTCTATTGTCATATGTGATGTGATCCTCCGAGAAGAAGAACATTGCCAGCAACATTGTTTGTATCCAAGTAGGAAAAAGGTTGGAAGAACTAAAGACCCCCTTAGTTCTTTCGCTTATTCACGACATAATAATAATACACTATCGATCCAAGTAATCCCCCTCAGTTTTATTTAGTTGGCCTTCTCGCCACAAAGCTGGTAGTAAGCGCGCGAAATCTCGCGGAACTCACCGAACGCGTCCTCGCCCAAGGGCGGGATCTTCTCGGCGTCGCGCCCCAGCGGGTGTCGACCCACGTACAGGCAGCGATCGCTGCCGAGGAAGACGAAGCCGTCGTTGGCCTTGCGCCGCCGGCCCGAGACGCGCGCCACGATGCCCGGCGCGAGCGAGAAGTCCTGGCCCTCGGGGTTCGAAGGAGCCGAAGGAGAAGATACCCCGGGGGAGGAGGAGGAGGAGGAGGAGGGGGAGGAGTCCTTCATGCGTGGACCCAGCCACACCTCCTCGTACCCAGCCAGCTCGCGTAGCTGGGGCCAGGCCATGGACCCCGACGAAATGGCCTCGGCGCGAAGGCTTGCGCGGCGCGCCTCGACGTAGGCGGCGCATTGCGTCGCTATCGGGTCCTGCGCGAGAGCAGCTCGTGCCGCGCCCTCGTCTGCTGTCTTGGTGGTGGTGGTGTTCTTGTGCTCTTTTGGCGTCGTTGCCAGCTGGATGGCTTTGGTGACGGCGCGCTTCAGGCGCGACCCTCCTGATGTGGTGGTCGCGGGCTCCTTGTTGTGGGGAGAAGAGTGTTTGTCTTTCTTCGAGTGGCGAGGTGTGGATTTGTCGTCGTCGCTGTGTCGTCGTCGGGAATGGCGGACGGCCTCTGCAGCCACGTGCATGGGGGGGCTCATTAGTGGTTGAAGCATTTTTGTTTCTTGTCTTTTCTTTCTTTGGCTTCTTTGTGGCTGGGTATGGATTCTGATGTAGATTTTTTAGTCTATTTGTAGCTTGACTTACTTGGTTGATATGGTTCTGTCACGACGGATAAAGAAACACGATGGATGAAGAAAGGGCGTTAATTGTTATATACTTCAGAGAAACTCTTTATCACAGCATGATTATAGTAGTTTGTAGTAGAACAGTTGTGTTTTTTTAGATACAATAGACCTAATAGTGAACATCCTAATTGTTAGGTGTTGTTAGTTATATAGTTCGGCCACGTTGGCTGGATAATATTAGTGGTTGGAGTAGGATTATGTGAAGATGGGTTGATTCTTAACACTCGGGAGGTTTGGTGACTTCGTGTTATTATCTCGGGAGCTGTGACTTCATTCACCAGGCTTTCTCTACTTTGGTCGAGTTATTTCTGTGTGTTTCACCTTCTCAGTAAATTTGTTGTATTAATCTTTGTACATGTTTGGGATGTTAGAGGAGAGAAAGAAACACTCTGTGGCAGGCTCATCCACAATATTTGTTTTGTCAACGCAAATACAATATCTTTCATTCTCTTCAACACATAGACCATGTGCAATAGTGAATTTGCTGGAAGAAAAAAGCCCTGAATATAGAAAAGTATTATAGTCAGTTTGATGCTAAGGCGGGATTCGGGTGTATATACATGTAACTATTACTACACCCCACGGGTTTTGCAGATTTGATAAAGATCTCGGAACAAGGTACTAAGGCCTAGGGGCCTCTTGTCTATTTGCAATGTACTTAGAGACGAAACAAAAGCCAAGCAAAGATGGTACAGCGGAGTTCCATCCACCTAGCGAATAGTAATTATGAATGGTATTGTAACCTTTGATTCCACACAATATAATTCTCTTTATTCTGTCGTTCCAAAAAAAAAGGAACTCTGTTCTGGCTTCTTTTTGTTGCCAACTACTCTATCTAGACCTCTGAAATGGTTGGGTGAATTTATAGGTCATAATTGTCGGCGTATGATTTCCTCCTAGGGGACGTTATGCATATTCCCATTTTCAAGGAAAATCGTGCCATGTTTCTCAACCAATCTTGTACTGATTTGTGAACAAAATTCCGCTTCGGTCAACATCAAGGTAGGTAGGTCTAGATTTAGAATAGATTTCGGTTGAGGCAAAAGTAACCATGGCTTCTGCAAGACGTCGTAGGCGATTTCCTAGTCGGATTGCTTTCTTCACTTTCCCTGATTGCGCATACCCGAACCTCCGTGGACTGGGCTGGGTGGTCAGACTCTGTGAAACATTGAGTATAGGACCAGTACCCTTTCACTAGGGTTTCCGCATGTCCGCAGCTTCAGTAGCCTTTTTCTAATGACCTAGGGCGCATGACGACGAGCTTCGACGATATATGCGGGAGCTTCACTTTTTGGACAAGTTTTGTCAGATCTGGAGGTGAGAACTAGCTGTTGAGTCATTATCCTATTCTGGCTCATATGCATAAAGAGGCCAGAAATCTTGACGCAACTTCTGCTTATAGTCGAGATGCATATCGTTAAGTCCGACCATTGTCGCGAAGAGGCGATGACAAAACACGCCGTAAAGCCTGGTTTAGCCGTGACGGGATTCGGGGATCACCCCACGGAGAAGCTAGGAACAGCTGATACACCAGTCAAAATCTGGATCTGATGTTAAACCGGTGAAGGGCAGTGCTTCGCGATCAGACTTGCATGATGCTGTTATTAGTACCTCCTCGATTGACTCTTGGAAACGATGATCCTATTATCCTATCTCATTTGTTAATAATGATTAGTCAGCGAACACGACTAAACCGTCTTGAGTTGCGCAAACGCTGACTGTCGCTCATCAGTGCCAGGGCGTTTGGTCAACCCAGGGCGCAGGGAGAATTCACACCCGGGCTGAGTAATAGTCTGCGTGGGCGCAGCTTGCGCCGAAGGGTGTTCGTGCGGAGTTCTCGGGCCAGCGTTGATTGGGCACAAGAGAAACAAGCTTCCATTTCCAACTCCGGTAAGCGGTGGTGACCTCAGCCCTGCTGCCAACTCCTCATCACTGCCCAATTTGCTCATATACTAACCAAGATAGACTACACATGCTGCTACACTAGTCGGGTCATAGACAGACAGTAAGTAAGTAGACAGGTAACTAATTTACTGCCCTTTTCGGATTGCCGGCAAGATGGCAACCAGAACACTCTCCGAACCCGGGACGTGGAGGGAGACAAAGACAAAGGGCAAAGAGAAAGCAAAGCAAAGCCCGGTCCGAAAGCCGCGGAGAGGTCGCGGCGCTGACGCCATCTCATATCAGTCGGATCCTCAGATCCCCAAATCCTCAACTGGGGGACAATACGTGCATATGCTGACAGGGGCAATAGCGCTCGTCTCTGATGCCTGCGGGTGCTCGTGATTCGGGAGGGCTTGCAGATGCTGGACTGACTAAGCCATCCTCGGTAATCTCAGTCAAGGAGAGAGCTCGGCGATTCTGACTGTAGAGTAGCAGACAGCAGACAGCACGAGTCGATCCGGTAGAGGATCGATCTGCTATGTATGTACTGTAATACTAAGTAAGGGGAAAGGGGGTAGGGGAGTGCGTTTATTCAATGTAGCTTTGACATATGCTTTGACATATCGACAGTTTAGTTTACTGTAGTCTTATCGCACACAGTTCTGCCAAATATAGTTGTAATGATGATGACATGTTTGTTGAGTCTGCTTTGTATCCCAAACTTGGGATGCAATACGGATGATGGTTACAGCTAACTCTAAGACTAGACCAGTAATATGACCGCTGTGGCGGCCATTTATATATGGGGTCGGAGATAGGAGAAAATAGAAAACGGGGATAGGTGTTTCCGAATGGCTGCGATGTTGGTTGGCAACCAACCCTAAATAGTGATACTTCCACTACCTAGGTAAGTAAGGTAGTTTCCCCGGTGACTACATACTCCCTGGGTAATCACACAACCTGTCGAAACTGCAGACCGGCCATCCACTACCCTTGTTGCCGCCGGGGGATATCATCCACCCTCCCCCTTTTCCATTGCACTGAGATACGTATACAGGCTCGACAGGTTGCCTACATATATACTGGTAATATAGACCTAGGTAGTGTACTACTTAGTAAGTAAAGACTGTTGTGACTACACAACTCTATTACGTCAATTTACCCTTGAATCCTACCATGTCTTACCACCCCTGTATCTTCTTCGGCAACGTGAAACCCGCAAGGACTAGTGTGGTACCGTCAACTGCTGGCTCAAGCTCTACACTACAACTGGGAATATCTACCTACCTAATCGATCTAGTTGTGTGAGTTACGCATAGATAGACTGTAAGAAGAGAGACACAAGAGGCTGTGCATCTCTGTACTAGATAGATACAGCAAAACTACCGGGGTGAGAGGTAGTTCTGAGACGGATAAAGCACCCAGCTACTAGACTAACACGAGGTCGACTTATACCGTTTTGGTGTAGACCACCCTTGTACTCGCAAAGTATACCTGTTGACGATATAGAGACCGGCGCTTAATCATAGCGTCGTATACTTACTTATAGGAGGTATATACTCTGTATGTATAGTTCAACAGATAGAAGATGCTATTACCACCTCACCTACATGTATTATTTATTAAGCAGTCCACATTATCCCACTCTTCCTCTGGCTGGACCACTTAAACTAAGTCGACTATAATCCATTCCAGTCGGCATTGTACGTACAGTCAGTCTGTATCTACATAAGGCATGTACATGAGAAGGACGAAGGACGACGGCCGGTTACCGTAGGCATGAGTATAAGATGGGATGGCAAGCAAGTATGTAAGTGAATTAATTGATTAGTGATTATCAATGCCTCCGCCCTGGGCGTCTTTTTATTTTTACTTTTTATTTTTATTTTGTTTTCGGTGACGTGACCCTTCTTTCTGCTCGGTTTCTGGCCTTGTCTTGTCTCGTCTCGTCTCGTCTTGTCTGCCACCCTCTCCCGCCCGTCTCCCGCCCGTCTCCTCGGCCGGATCCTTCAGAGAGAGAAAGAGAGTACTTATACCAAGGTAGATAGATACAAAATACGACTTAAGTAAGGGCACGAGGTAGCATCGAGTTGGCCGCTTGGTTGTTTATATCTACCAGTACAGCTACTGCGCATTCTCCATCCATCATCTATCTCCATTTTTCCCCAAACGCGACGTCCGCCTTGGCTCTTCCCCTCTTCCGTCCCCCGAACGCTTTTATACCCATCCATCTCCATCCCCTCGCACCCCGATTCGTATAAGGGACCAGCATCTCGCAACCGCCCTCCGTTATTTCCGGCCCGGCCAAGACTTTAAGCCTTTAAGCCTTGCCCCCATCGCGCGCCTCAAACGCCCGTCGACGTCGACTAGTCTAGCGACGCTCCAGCATTGCATTTGTTCCCAACAATACCCGCCGAAAAAGTCCTTACTTTAGTATTATTAGCCCAGAAAAAAAAAGAGGATCGACGACCCACGGCAGACACACACACACGCACGCACGCATACGCATACGCATACATACACGCAACCTACCTATACACACAAGCTTCCGCGCATGTCGAGCTCCCAATTCCCGCCGCCGTTGTCGTACAGCAGCGGCCAAGGCGCCATCGGAACCTCCTCCATCCATTCGCCTCCGGCCATATTAAGTCCCGATTCCACCAATAACTCCATTTACGCCTCGCCCGATTCAAGCCATCAGCCGTTCTACTTGGCCAAGTCGGAGCCGGACGATGAGGCTAGCACCGGCAGCAGCGCTGCCGCCGGCCCATTATTGTCCGAACCCCTGAAAAAGAAGCAGAAGCGCAACAAGCCGACCCTCTCCTGCCATGAATGTGTCGAGCGTAAGACAAAGGTAAGTACTTTTTTATTTTTATTTTTATTTTTATTTTTATTTTATTTTTTATTTTGCCTTTCTTCTTCTTTTTGGATTTTTCTGTCCTCTTACTTTTAAAGATTTTTTTCTTTTTTCTTTTTTTTCTGTCTGCTCTTTTTTTCCTTTTACCCTTCTCCCAGTTGAATTGCCTAAACGGTCTATTGCCACACAATGCCTTCTATGTTGGGCGTCAAACAAAACCTACTACACGTGGTTCTTCCTGAGAACTGGTGGGGGGGCGTATTGCGTCAGTACGACGTGGTACTGATGCAAACACCAAATAGCTCGCAAAAAAAGCTTTCGTCCTTCCAAAAGGTCCATGAACGTGCAAAAATGCGGGAGTTGAATGGTGGTATGTGTCGTTGGTGATACGATGACTGGCTGGCTGAACGGCATCATCCGCTTTGTGATAATGCTCCTTTGGCCTAATTCCCTGATGGCCCTGATTGGCCCAATTGGTGCTCGAGGAAAAAGAAATATTAACGGTCAGCTGGGTTATAGTGTGATAGAGGTAGACCGCATTGCTTGGCATGTAAGTTCCTCTAAATCTCCGAGCTCCTGCGCATCAGTGCCTCAATCGGGACAATTGCTGACGGTGTTCATGCGGCCAGGTATAAAACGGCAGACGGAATGTCGCTACGCACATGTTGCAAACCTCCTGGAGTGAGTTGATCCTGTGTCACCCCCTGCCGAGACTGTTATTCGGGTGTCTCTTCATGGCGTCGAATCTGATCTGACATCGACCCCAAAAGGGAGACGACGCGGTCTGCTACCAACGGCCGTAGGATGACAAAGCCCCCTAAGAAGAGGCTGTCAGCAAGCGGGATAAAAACCGCGGCGCCAAACATAGCAGACCGAGGCATTCTCAACGGAAACATGGCCACGCGTGGGTCTGTTGCTTCATCTGCTGGTCTACTGTCTAACATTCCTTTTTCGCACCCAACAGCTTTCAATGTTTTCGGGATAGGCTCCGAGCACCCCTTTGCCAACTACTGGACGTGTGAGGGTGGCCTTCCTGAGGTCATCGGGGTTCTCCCCGAGAAGCTACAGGCCGACATCCTGTTGAGCCAGTATTTTGAGTGTATCGACCCCATCTACCCCATGATACACAGCCAGACGTTTTATGCCGAATATGAGCGCTTCTGGATCATGAAAGACTCGGGGCAAAACGAGGCCTCGTTTGTATCGCTACTTTTCGTTATGTTAGCGCTGGGGACGCAGTTCGTCTCAACCACGAACCCCCAGGATCGAAAACAGACGGCCGAGTTCTACGCCTCGGCTGCCAACCAGGCACTACGTATGAGCTCCTATCTCAGCACTGCCTCTATACACTCTGTTCAGGCCATGGTATTGCTATGTTACTTCCTGATCAACGATAATCATGTATCGGATGGTTGGGCCTACGCTGGCATACTCATGCGCCAAGCCTATGCTATGGGCTTACATAGGGACCCTAATATTGGTATGTCTACTACTATACAGGAACCTCTTGCACAGGGAGAAGACTAACTGTTTCATAGTAACACCTACGGCTTCGCCGTTCGAGAAGCAGCAACGGCGGAAACTTTGGCAGGCAGTCCTGCTCCAAGATACCTTCTTGACCGTGCTCCTCTCTCTACCCCCAAGCGCGACACATACCGACGTGCGGATAGACGACTTCACCGAGCAGTCGGGGGCCATGCCCCACTCGGATCCGACCGACACGGCATACATCAAGGGCTCCTGGATGCTCGCGAACCTGGTGCAGGAGACGATATGCAGCCCGCGCTCGCTCGACATGCCCATCTGCTCGACGCAGCGGCAGAAGTCCAAGCTCGTGGCCGACTTCCGCTCCGTGTACCGGTCGTTCCCGGACATCTTCCGGTCCTGGGACCCGGATACCATCGCGCAGCTGGCCAACAGCAACAAGCGCGTCGTGCGGCAGACGCTCTTCCTCAGCTCCAACTACTACCACAACCTCATGCTCGTGCACGCCTCCGAGAGCGCCGACGTGCCCGTCAACATCCGCGGCACCCTCGAGGCCGCCCACGAGGCCATCACCACCTTCTTCGTCCTCTTCACCCTCTTCGACACCGAGGCCCGCGTCTGGTGGGTCTTCAACCACCGCGCGTTCCTCGAGGCCCTGTGCATTGGCGGCGTCCTGCGCGAGGCCGCGCGGGACCCTTCTACGGCCGACCTGATAACGCGGGACCCGCTCTTCGTCAAGGCAAAGGCGGATATTGGTAGGTTTAGACAATCCCATAGCTTGTTTACAGCTCGAACGGACGAACGCTGGCTAATAGGAGATCGCTTCGAAACTACAGCGCGCATGATTCAAATCATGAAGATAATGAGTAACGGGGAGCAAGGCTCCGACGCAGCCCGCACGAGAGTCTCGGTATTAAGTGAGTACCTCTAAACAGAGGCAACGGCTCGATCTACTCGTAATTACTTCGTAGTAGAAGGGGCGGAGTATCACTTGTCAACCAATCGATGCTCTATATGTCCCCATTTCCTCCCTCTCGTCAAAAGAGCCGGGCCTAGCCGAGTCTGTATATCGATAATTCCCCGTCATTTGTGGTATCCTGTCGAACGAATTATGTAGCACCATATACATACATACATATATGATGTACGCAGTTAAGAGGTGACGAGGAAGGAGGGATATAACGTGATGAGAGAGACGATAATATAAAAGATAAGAATTCTTCAGTGTTCCTTCGTGTTCATCCGGTGTTCGAACAATTAAGTTCCATAGATCCCCTCCAATAGAAGTGCCAGTGCCGCGTAATCACCGCACTCACTTACTCACTCACTCCCTCCCTCCCTACTTGCCTCCGTACTCGCGAACATTAGGAGTGAGTGAATGAGCGAGCGCGTAGTATCGGGATATCTTCGCCTTCGTAACCGAGAACCGCATCCTAAAGCTTGTTTTCTATATTACTGTACTGGTTACGTGGGTGGGTAAATGATCAATCAATCCGGGATAATCCAAGCAGTCCCGAAGAAACAGATCCGAAGAAGCCGTCGAACAAGAAGACGAGCGAGAAAGCCGAGCCGATCGATCCGGATAATACGCGTCCTATCGAGATATCTAACCTGGAACACACGCATACCCCAAAATACCCTCGCTCGATATATTACACTGCGCGATATGCTCCTCCATGATATATTATATACTGTGCTACGCTATGACACTATGATATCATCACCAGCTATAGTATATACTACGGATACTCAACTCACTCACTCTCTGACTTGCTTACTTAGGCAGTCATCTGCTCAACCCCTCGTTCACTTACTCTTATTTTTCTCCAAACTTGATCCGGACAGAATTGCGGGAATAGTAGGCGAGACAAATGGCCTTGGTGGTGGATGATAGACCGACTTTCAAAAATTTGTCTAGTGTTCGTTGCGGAAGTATGAAGGCGTTGAATCCGAGCCTTCTAGATGAGAAAGGTATATTTCAATATAAATGCCATCTCACGAGGCCATGGTCCGGGGGGTTGTACTCAACGACGATGGTCTGATAAAGGAGATGAAGATCGTTTTCGTGCTGAAAGCTCCTTGGTATTACCATGGCGACGAGAAATAGACAAGATGTTCTAGAAATTATGATGATTAAGTTACTTTATTGGTATATCCTATCAACCTAAACGAGACGGTACAGGCGATTATTTCTTTAATATCGCCCTAGGTAGTCAGACATCCCTCCCCTTGTGCCTCGATTTGAGGCCGTGACGCTGGACCTTGGTCACCAAAGTCGATAGGGTTATCGACTAGATCCTACGGGACCATAAGTGATGGACATGCAGAGCTAATGATATTAACGTGCGAATAGATATGCCGCCCCCGGACGGCTCTTTGTTCCGTCGTGTCATAAAGTATGAATATCCCCTCCTAACGCCTTGATAATATGCAACTGTCGTTCGTGTGATGTTTGTCGTGGAATTCCTAGTTACTACTAGGCCCGATCACCACACCAGGCTAATGCAAAACAAAAAAAGCTAAGTACTTTTCCTAAATCCAACTGTCCGGTGTCGAATCATCCAACAGTCTAAAGTTGGTGCCCAATTGGCTGGCGGTGGTATTGTGCCTCATTAAATTCTTTCTTGTACATTCGAACAGAGGATAATATGATTGCTCATCAAATTCGATATGGAACTCCGTTGCGATATGGTTCGATAAACACCCAAAATGATAAGATATGTGCAGTGTTATGTGATGTCATGCGAATTATGTACCGGATTGAGGTGATCCAAGGGCCGTTATTCGTCTCCTAAACAGGGCGCCTCATCAGTCTCGTCGATCTGTAGACTGGTTTGAAATCGTCCATGTCTACGTCGATTCCTTCGTCGATTTCTAGCAGGCCCTCTCGAGCGGGGAATTTGCTGGGATTTGACGCACCGATATCCCTCCGCATCGTGGACGGACGAAACGTCCGAGGCCTGAGGGGCTCCGTCTCGGGTGCTGCGTTTCGGGTAACTTCAGGCACCAACTCATCTTTATGTTCTGGCATCTCAAGCTTAGGTTCAGCTACCAGAGTGTGATCTGGTTCAAGTACGCCATCATGCTCGACTTCAGGCTTAGATTCAGGCTTTGGGTCGGGCTGAGATTCAACCCTGGGTTCGGGTAGAGGTTCGATCTTGGGCTCAGGCTGGGGGTCAGGCTTGTCTTCAGGTTTTCGCTCAGCCTCGGTTTCGTTCTTGGCTTGCTCAGCTGATGCACGTTGTTTCTCATTGATAGCCAACTCCTTTACTTTCACTAAACGGGTCTTGATCTTCTCAATCTCTTCATTGCAGTCACCGTCTCGGAGGAACTGGTGTGCAGCACGCTCGCATAACCCCTGGACAGATTCAAGACCCTTGTCTAGTTCATCCCAAATGTCACCCTTCTCATTGAAAACTCCGAGTCCACCATTTAATGCACTGGTTCTCATACCTCTCCCCGGCATGAAACCCAAAGCTGGGTTCCTTAAAGCACCTGAATATGTGCGGGTACTAAGGTATTGTAGTCTCATCTCTTCTGGGCCACTTTGTCTGGAGCTGGAGGCGTGCAGAGTGGGACCAGCGGCTATCAGACCATTTCCAGGTCTCAATTCACCACTTCCATCGTCCTCATCATCCTCAGGCATCTCGAGCTCGGCAAGCCGTCTAATGTGAGCTACCTTGGCGGCCATCTTGGCTTTCCGCATGAGATTCCGCTGCGCAGAAACGAATTTGACTAGTTCTTCGAAAAATGACTGTACGTAGCTGTCGTAATAGACCATTACCATCCTCCGTGACCTATATTTGGGTGGTGCTCCGTCACCACTCATCATAGAGTCTGTCTTTTGTCGTTTGCGGACCGTTGCACGAGCACGTCTTTGGGCAGTGGCTACGAGTTCGTTGGTATGCCGGAGAAGTGACGAGCCGGTCCATGGGTCGCTGGCAGGCGTCGACGGTGGTTGGGGGCCATTGGGGCGGGTCTGTCCATTTGGAGTCTGAGGAGGGATTGCTGTGACAAGGGGTTTCGGTATTTGGTCTGTTGTCGGATCTGGGTCAGGCGTTGGCAAGGACGGCCCATCATCTTGTGGCTTTAGAGATTCCGTTGAACCACGATTGCGAATGGAGCGAGCAGATGATGATGGCAACTCGGCACCGGAGAACTTGGCTAGATCCCGCTGTCGTTGCTCTATTTGACTGTTCAGTTCTTCCAAGCGCTTGCGCCAATCTGGTACGTTCGAGATGACGCTGTCCAAAGGATCGGTCGCCATCTTGACCGGTATTTCAATTGATCTAGAGGTAGTGCCGTTTGGAGGAATTGGATAGATTCAGAAAGGATGCTAAGAACTACTATGCTGGCATCTGGCCAGTGATGTTCCAAGAGACGCGGGAATATGTTAGAGATAGGGAGGCGGCAAATCGAATATCACAGAAAAGTCGGGCATCTGGACGACCCGAGGTTGAGGCGGTACAAGAGCAAATATCGAAAACTCTCATTCGACGATGCACCGACCCTTGACTATTGGAAATTCATCACCATAGCCCTTCTCCGTAGACTGTGAGTCTAGGCTCGAGGTTGTAATCGACAAAAGGGAGCAGGCGAATAAACAGAAGCCAAGCTATTCTAAGCGCTCGTCTATTCGGTGGCGAGCTAAATGCTTGGGATGTCAAAGCAAGCAGCAAAAGAGAAGAAGTAAACGACGGCAACAGAGCAGCTATTACCACGTAGGAAGAGAGATATGGGAAATGGGAAGAGGAAGTCGATAATGGGATCGAGACTGAGAGCGTGGTTGACACGGGACAATGCGCGCGACACCAACTGAAAAGAGGTGAGCTGCAACTGTAGTAGTAGGTACTGAGGGTTAGTTAAGTGGAGGAGGATGGATTGATGGATGATGGATGGATTATGGATATTCGATGATAGGATATGGTACGAAGTGGTGTAGTGCAAGGTACCTAGGGTACTGATATGTAGGTAAGTACTTAAGTACCCAGGTATATACAACTGACAAGACTACACCAGGTGGGCAGCGGACTGGGCAGCGGAGTGGACAGGGCCAGGAGACAGGGGGGAGGCAATGGCGACCAACCAGGGATTGGCTCTCTAGTGAGTGCCCAGGCGGGCTTACAGCCACTAGTTGTACTGTACGTAGTAGTTAGGGTAGTGCAGCGCAGTGTAGTAGCGGGATGGGACAGACGGAAGCAGAGGAGAAAAAAAGGTGAGAGCAAATTCCCCCAACCCCAAGTACTCCACCTGGTACATCTACTAATACACTGTCGACCGCTATATAGTAGGTAGTGTACTTGTACATTAGCACTACACCAGGTACCTTCTCGACAGCTCCCGTGTACACTGACTGTTAATCCCGGTAAGCATGCGGGCCGAGGACTTTAGTGTGTAGACAGCCACAAAAAGGGAAAGCGTGGAGGGTATTAGAGTGTTATCCACTCGTGCGACATCTCTTGTCCAGTACAGTCGGGCATCGTCCATGTACAGTACACTCACAACCTTCACTCTGCACGATTGACCTAACTCCAAGTCTACTACTCCACGCAAGGGGCCACCCTTGTAACGCTCTGCTCGACTTTGGACTTTGGCTGATTACCTGAATCCAGTACCTACCGGTCGTGAGTGGTATTCCGTGGGTTATCGGTCTTTGGCCGGTTTGATCGCCGACCAATCTACGAAGTACGGATTACACTACTGAGTAGGAACACCACAACGTGACAAAGTACACGTACGCAGTGTTTCCCCATCCAGTAAAGGATTCATCATATCGTATCATCGATACATCGTAGTGGCGATGAACGACGCTACTGTTTGTCAATTGTTCATCAATCGGTCGAGGGAGGCGAGGGAGGGATATGCTTTATATAAGCCTCTTCCCTCGGGATAATTGCTGTACTACGTATAAGAGTACAAATAGCGTACTCTTTATTTATGTATGTATACTGGTGTACTGATATACAGGTTAATAGAGCACCGTACTCCGTACCTCTCGTATAATAAAGTGCCGTTCTGTCCTACCTATCACCCATCAGCGGAATAGAAACGCCTTCTCCACTGAGAGATGACAGATAACTCCCCCACTGTTTGAGCAAAAGTCCTGCAGAGATCCTTGCACCAGATAGCGATTTCAAGCTGCACAACATGATCAATGTAGTATATACAGCATATAGTACACGTGGAGTTGGCGACAGCCATTCCATATATGTAGTGGCAATTGTCGTGTTAGTTTCGTCATTCATCGCTATTGCAAGCTCGTTGACACACGACTTCACTAAATGGTTGTGCATACACTCGGCACAGTAATGAACATGCGTAAATTAGTACGGACTGATAGACTACAACTGAGATAGCTAAGAGTATACTACTATATAATAGCTCATTTCACACATGCAGACTATACGTAAGTATTAGAAGACAAGACTTTTTGAAGCTCGGCATTGCTTGGCCGTAGCGTAGAACAAGAACAAAAAATTATAGTAGGTAGTTGCCTTGCTAAAAAGAGCTTCTTGCGCGGTATGTGAGTACAACAACCAACAATGCGCATGTTGCCGGCGGCAAACTGTAGCGTTTTGCTCTTAAGCACAGCATACCTCTTCGGTAGTTATTTTAGCGTTAAAACACCCAACCACTCAAAATGAGCGGGAAGACTTACATACTACCTAGTAGTGTAGTTCTACCTCGTAGTACTAAATATGTAGGTTGAATTAGCATTGCACCTCTAGCAAGTGCCTAGACTAGATGCACTAGGGACGATGTTATCCTAGGTATGAATCGAGGAAATACGTATCCTGACAACCCCATTGTGTATTAGCAAAATCAATTTTATGTCTTCAATTTTATGTCTTCACTACAGGATGAAAGAACTACCGGTATGTTACTTAGGTACAGCTGCACAGACAACACTTCGCTGTTATTTCCCGTTTTGGCTATTGCTATCAGTCAGCGAGTCTCCATAACCGCCACAACAAGATGTTGCTCTGTGCAAAGAGCTTGCTACGACTCCATGCATGGCGGCCATGGCTACTAACAATTCGCGCAATTGAATTGTCAGTCTTCTCTGGCGACTAACGCACCTAATTAGTCTTATTCGAACTGCGTCAGTCAGTCGCAGCATTGTGGCCTGATCGCCCAGCGTCTAAGCATCACCAAGACAACACGGGGGTCCCCTAGGCGCCATTAATACCCATTACGATGTCCGCAGTCAACGGCCTTCCTCTTGGCCTTACTCTTGGCCGTCCATCTTGGCGGTATGACCTTAAACGGAATGCAAAGTCTGTAATGTCCACAAAAGAAGAGGCCACTGACCCCATTTCTTCCGTCACGGGAAGGGGGGACGAGGCTTGGATCACTGGCTGGCCGCCGTATGTTTCATTGCAGCAATGCTACTCCATTAAGCGACCCAGGCCAAGACCAACCACCCACCGTACAAAGTAATGGCGAGTGAGTTACCTACCTAGTTGGCTAGCCGCCGCGTTTTCTTCCTACCCAGTATAGCCATCGTGAATGGTCAATGGGGTTATGACGGCCTTCCACTGTCGCATTCGCAGATGCACGACAGATTGCCCTTCTGCATGCCCCGCAAGCTTGTCTGGTCGTATCGCAGTTGCGTCTAGCATGATTCCGCCCCTGGATGCAAAAAAGTCCGCGGCTACTTCTTTCAGCAGCCGGATCTCAACCTTAGAGAAATCTTGGGGGTTAAAAAAAAAAGACTCGCCCGTGGTATATGGAGAAGACCCTGGACACTGATTCTTACACTACGTCACGATCTCAGCAGGCCCGATACTCACAAGCTTGTGTTGTCGCATAAGACTTCATCTCCTGCATCTTCAAGGAATACGGATATGACCGCCATTTCGCAACAAAACACCCAAAGCATCAGCTAAGGCGAACGGGCGGCCAGTGTTTGCGAGAAGCAAGCTTGGCCCAGCTTGGCCTCTCACCGATAGTTGCTGTTACTCCGTATTCCTTTTTGCCTCTTATTCCGCGCGTGAGATCCCCTCCTCACCTCACGACTTACTAATTATATACGCGCCTTTATGCACAAGATCGCCCGAGCCTGCCTGGCTTGCATGTAGCTGGTGCACGGCTGGCATTGGTGCGTTGGGGGGAGGTACTGAGTAGTCGAGGAACAGGCGGTGTCAAAAGATCTATTCGTCATGTATGCGCGAGGTAGAGAGAGATCTTCCTAGTGTTGGTTGATCCGCTTGCGAACCAAATGTCGAGAAGCTGCCACGTCTTCATCTGACAGATCGTATTCTCCTCTTACGGCATTTGCTAATGGGTCGTCAAATACTACACTACAGTATAGCGTGATAAATAGGTATTCCATCGTCGTTGGTGGCGTACGGCTAGTCGGAATGGCCCGCGGTCCGCTGTCCGTTGCCCGTGTACTTAACCAGTATGTCTATTCTATTGGCTCTACGAGTTGTGCGTGTGTGTTATCACGCGGCGTAGTCTACTGCGTTGGAGTCAGTACTCAATATGTCGATATCCTTACGTTCATCATCCCGTCTACTCAAGCCGAACGAAGCGAATTTAAGGGCCGCATCGACAGAGATGACACCAAAGCATATGCCTTCTTATTATGTTGCCTTTTAGGATCGAGTATCTGTATCACAACTGAATACCTACCTCTTGAGGTAACTAGCTGTAGGTACGTTAGGGTTGTTACGGGAGAAATACTACTGTAGTACATAGCCAAGTACACCAGTGTATTCTCATTTAGTGGTCAATTAAGTTTAGGGATATCGGAGCCATACTACGTTGGCCGAGTCCTCTCACTACATTGGCCTGAAACCCACTTAGCCGCATGTTAGTGCAGCCACCCGACAAGAAGTCATT